>CM033643.1:15154516-15252854 GCA_019512145.1 Engystomops pustulosus | reverse complement strand
GGAACGCCTTTAGACGGATGAATCCCTGACTGTTTCACTGGTGGCTTTAAAAGAGTCCAACTATGTACCTAACTCTAAGATTGTTGTGTTAACCATCCGGATGATCTCCAAGATTGATGATACAACCTCAGCATTTTCTTGTCTCACAAGATAAACCATCAAGAGCATCCCCCAAAATGACTGTAATTGATAGGATACGACTGAAGATGAGTGATGCAGAATCACACAATCTACAAAGTAAAAAAAAAAAAAAAAAAAAACAAGTAACTACCCAGGGTGCAGAATAACTAAACTACAGTATGTTTATCCTGTCCAAAAGTTAGCAGGGATCCCTACTGGGTATCGAGCTACATGACGAGTTAACACAGTTCTCTGTTGCGAACAGATGTGCCTTCATTTTGTTTTTGATAGACCGCCCACTGCTGGCTGCTGCAGCACCACTAGACTTTTCGAGCTCGGTGGGTGGAGGACACAGGTATGCTGTGGGACTTAATGCTTCTTGCACAGATCTCCCGACTGCCATAGAAAAATGGGCCTACGAAAAGAAGCTTTTACTTGATGGACGTGAAGTTGTGTGGAGAAATTTCTCGATCCATTGTCCTCAAACTGTCTGTATAGCACCAAGTATGGCTCCCCAAAACGAAAGTCTACCTGCCTGCATTTATGTAACCTGCCTTGTTTTTACATTAATTCTGGAGCCCTTGACCGTGAAGGGCCGCCGAGTTCCTCATCTTTGTCTTATACTTCTCGACTTACCTGTACTATATTCATAAGCGAAGGTGATTGACCATATCGCTTTCCCTGGGGGATTTGTGGATTGTCTAAGTCGATTATAATATCAAAACGTATTGAAAGTTTCCCAACGATCATGATGGTTCACCCATAACCAGTTATTACCTTATGGTATAACCTTAACGAGAATCGATGAAATAGCCATGCAATATTAGCGCCCTTGAGCATGGCTGCTTTCCAATGAGATGGGTCAATCCTAACACCCAGGAAAAAACATGTTATAGTACTTCAAGATACAGATTCCTCGAAATTCTCCTGAACAGTTTTACTGCAACATTGTGAAATGGTTAACATTTAAATACTGGACCTGTTTCAGATGTTTAATGATAAGATATCAAGTCCTGATGAATGTCCGTTTCCTAGATTCCCTTTTTAAATGTGAAATCTCACAAGAAACATTCAGTAAAATAGCAAAGAAGAGCACATTTTTGCCTGAGTACGTCAATTTTACAAGCCTGCAAGAGGGATTTTCGTTTTAGAGTGACATGGAAACAGCATTTGGTGTCCTCGTTAAAGCTGAAAGAAGTAATCATAAGGTGGCATCAGGCCTTGTTATTTGAGGTGATGTACAAAACCGAAGATAGATGGTAAAAAGGGGCAGGGAATTTGGAATGATCTAGCAGCTCATCTTTTCAAACAATGTCTAACTCTGTCAATGTCTAGGCATCCTGTTTTGGCGTCTCACCTAGAACGTCACCCATACCCAATAAGTTGCCCCCCCCGATTTGATGAGGAAATCCATTTATCCTTAATATGACACCAGATGCAAGTCCTACAGACCAAAGACAGGGGTTTCTGGGGGGAGAGTTTCCCTCCCTCTGTAGCCTTTAAAGTTGACTAATCTAAGGAAAAATATGATTGGTCATTTTCACATGACTTTTTTTTGTATAGGTAACATTTCACAAAAATAAGAAAATTCTTGAAAGGACATCTCGCACCTGTCCTTTTAAAGAAGTTTTGTGTAATGAAAAGTACTGTATATACTTGTGTATAAGCCGAGTTTTTCAGCACAAAAATGTGCTGAAAAACAGGCTTAGGCTACATTCACACGATGTATGCCCGCCGTACCGTAGTACGGCGGGCATACATCGGTGCTGCAGAGAGGAGCAGGGGATGAGTGCTGCTCACCCCCGCCCCTCTCCATAGGAAGATACAGCGCACTGGTTGGCGGCGCCTTAGCCCGTGAAATCAGATAGACATGTCCTATCTTTCCCGGGCTACGGATCTGTACGGTCGCCGGGCCACATGGCTATCCACGTGTTCCGCACCGTACCAGCTCCCCGTACAGGCCGTGAGCCCCATGAAGTGTCTGGGGGACGTTATCGTATTGGGTGCCGTAGTATACTATGGCCCCATACAATGTATGTAGCCTTCTAGGTTTATTAGATCTGTACGGACTCGATTTAATCTATGCGGGGGGTGTCGGTACAGAGGTAAGGAAGGTGGGAATAAGTTTCCCATTCTTGTGGTCAAAATTAGGGTCTCACCTGTCTGCTATAGTCGAGTCATACTACGCCAATTTACAATTTTCCAATACTCTTTCTGTATAGGTTCCTCATGGTTCCCTAGATCTCTGCTCGGTTCCCTTTTCTGTTCCCTAGATCCGTAAAATAGGAAAGTAAAGACGTCCTCCATATAACATAACTCACCAAGGTCTTCCAGTTCCCTTTTGGTGACAAACTTGTAGTCATCATAGACTGTGCTTTCAGGGTTTTCCTCCAATTCTTCTGTCAGGTTGTCTAAGAATGAGCACCACTTCGGAGCAGGGCCCAGTGCCTGAAATAACATTTGTACACTTTACTATAGACATACGCTTGTATCCCGACACGTAAACCCATTCATAAGTGACCATATTATATCATCAACAGCAATGGAACGTTTCCATAATTCTAGAACTCATTGTGGTCCTTCTTATCAACTCAGTGGTTTCCACCAGGTAGACATCAATCTCTGACAGCCCAAGGGCGACCTTACAGGCTCAGAGCTATGGTGGTGAAGAAGCTGAAGACCCAATGTGCTGAAATAAATGGCTCCTACAATGATAGATATGGATAGATGAAGGATGGCCAAAATCTGGCTTCCAACAACGAAATATCTTCTTCTCGAGATCCAAATTCATTAAAGAGGTTGTAGCAAGATCCCATGAAAAAAGGATGGACAAAAAGATCTGGACGTTTCTGGCAAAATGATGGGCCAACAAACGAGAGCAAAGTGTCCCTCACAAGAGAGAAGATCTTTTAAGAGACTTTTCAATACTACTACATGAACGTTGTTTGGATCAGGATCCAATTTTAGATCGTGGTCAACATCGGTGGTCTCAATCATGCCCACAATGAGCTACGAATGTTGCTAGACCTAAAAGACCAAAATGTCACAGAGGACGTTGTCCCATCATATTCTGCAGGATCAGTGGGAAAACAAGTTATTGCAGCTCATGGCTGAAATGGAAGCTGTGAACACGTCGGGTTGGTTTGGTCTCAGACTCCTATTGTGCGGAAACATCATGAAATTGTTAACGGGCGTCACAGAGCTTTTATGAGTGTAAGGCAGGTGTGAGCAGTAAATACCTCACAGGGCCATAACCAAGCAGATGGCAGGGAAGTGAAATGAGGACACGGCATGGTCGTGGGGGGGGGATATGATGTTAATGTAATTTGGTGAATACTGACCATTTTTGGAGTTCTCTATTAATACTGTCCCATATAACAACCAACATTATAGTTTGTGAACCATACAGATGGCATTTTAGGAGCACATATACAAGAGGTAGACAACCCGCGGTGCTTTGAGCCTGGGGTTGTGGTCCTAACCTACTGCCCAGCCGCACCCAATGAGCGATTTCATTAGGGCAGGGGGCTACTTATCAGTGAGCCCAAAAGTAGTCGCTGCTCTAGATCTCTCATGCTGCTCCTGACCCTGGACGCAGAACGATGTCCGCAGCAGCTTTACTTACGGATCCCTAGTACTCTCCTGCTGCCGAAACTGTACTGCTCTGGGTCCGAATACTTGCCACATTTAACCAGCATTTGTACAAAGAGCAGAAGCCAAGGGATTGAGAGTATTTTTTTTTGCCTGCAGGGGATCTCCAGTATTATAAGTATGGCTCTTGGGGGTCTACAGTGTTAGGAGGTGCTCCAGTATCATTAGGGGCTCTGTCTTTTTAAGAGTCTCCAACATTATTATTGGGGGTCACTGCGGTGGGGCTTCAGCAATTATAAAGGGGTCCTTTTGGAGGACCAACATAAGGGGGTTGGGTTTCCATTTTGTACTGTTTTCTATGGGTTCTTAAGTATTTGAGGTCTCCATTACTGTATATTTTGAGGGTCTTTGTTATTATTGTTTGTATGCACCGGGGTCTCATTTATTTTCTAGTTTGGTTGCATTTATTTCCTGGTCTGGGGTCTGTATAAGCCATTGACTGAATGCAGTATTAGTTTTCTTGGGTGGCTTGTACAGTGGTTGTTGATGCACTTAGGGTGCTGGATACTGGTGTGGCCCTTTGAAGATGAGTGATATGCGGCCCTCGGACCAAAAAAGGTTGTGTTCCCCTGCTGTAGACCCAAGTCTACCTCAGTGTTCTCCTCCCCTGCATCTATTATAAAGGGGGAAACACTTGGCTAGACGCAGGCTCCCCCAGCAGAATTCTTGTTTACCTGAGAGATCGTCAACCACCGGGGGCCATATGCCATCATCAGATTACAAACATAAGGTTTTCTTCTCCATTCTTGCCTACGGCAAAATTCAAAAATGTTCTTTTGCGGATTACATAAAACAAATCTTAGTAATGTGTATCAAAGGTCTCAAATCTCCATTCACTGCCTCTGGGTTACATTACAGGAGCAGACAGGTGTGGAACCCATAAGCGTGTGCCAAAAATTTCAAAAACCCATCTGGACCAAGGTTGAACTTTCAAGCGTAGGGTCTTCTTTTTGTCTACAATTTCTCAACTAAAACGTTGCACTTGCAGAAGGAAAAAAAAAAAAAAATGAGTTCCAGTAACAATAAATCTTGAAGATACGGCAGCAGAGTAAACACGGGGCACACGTCGGCTTTCTGCAGGATGTCACTAGGATTTCCTGTCGTTGGGTCTGATTTTCAATTTTTTTTTTTTTGCTCTCCTTGAACATGTTTGGCGAGGCGGAGGATGCACATGTTTTCCACACAAGCCGGGTGAGATCTTTAACACATTGACCTACTTCCTCCTGCGCCTGCCCATCTGTGCAGCCATCAGACAGAACAAGATCTCTGCTACCACCCATTTAGCTGTGGACTCCATATTTAAATTAGATAGCTAAATATTAGTATCAAAATAATAAAAACCTGCATAAGCAAAAACTCATCGGTGGTCTTGCAGAAACCCCCCTGGTTTGTGTGCTGTGAACCTGCTCCATTTAGGTGTTGAGACCCTGAAATTTCACCACAATGGGAGTCCCTTATCCTAAGTGCTGGACACTTATTCGCATACTTGCCGACATTTAGAGTGAACCATCCGGGAGACTGATGCACCATGAACTTTTTGGAGGTAGACCACATCCCATTTCGATAAACCATGCCTAGACAGTCAATGGACAGCACACGCTCCCATGTATTTCTATAGACTCACAGATATGTTTTCCACAGCCCCGTGTATGAGGTGACTGTCCGAGCCAAGAAACTCATTACTGTACTTCGATCTCTTCTTCCCCCACGCCGATTATGCATAGGCTGCTTACAACTTACCACCTGCATGTTGGTCAAAGAGCACTCAATGGTCACATACATGAAGATTTAGGCTAAATTCAGACGAATTTGTGCCCGCTGTACCATAGCACGGTGGGCACACGTCAGTGCCAGGGGAGAGGAAGAGGGGGTGAGCCGCGCTTGCCCCCCTCCATAGAGAAACATGGCACAAGTTTCCCTGGCTAAGGAACGGTGCTGTATCCTACTGCTCCACATGGCGCCTTGCCCATTGCAGGCCTATGGGACGTATATACGTCGGCCGCATCTACGTCCAACGGCCGTCTGAATGCAGCCTTAGGCACATGACTAGCACATAAATGGTAGACTGAAAGGTCTACTCCTTTGGGAGCCTCCATGAGGTCTCAGGGATGGTCGATAAGTTTATGCTCCATTCTGTGGGCAGGGAATAAGTTATTTTAAACCTCTTTCAAAGAAAATAAGAAGCAGTAAAAAAGGGCTTACAAGTGTCTTTTTGAGGAATGGTACAATGTCAATTTTGAAGGACCAATCATTGGCTCTTCTCCTGCACCTTCTCCTTTCCATTAAACATGCTGAGCCATTTCCAAAACTCGAATGTCACCTTGCTGCTTGTTTTGGAATGATGTTCATGACAAAGGAGCAGCTCCCTGACATTGCACCAAATATACCAATAGCAAATACTAGGGACAGTCTATGATGGACTATTATCATGGAGAGCAAGAGGGACCATCGCAACCATACAAGAGTCTACAGCTGTCAAATAGCCTGACCCCAAGGAACATGTCTTATAAGAGAAAGACTTCAGTTCATAGGTTTCATCGTCACCCAGCTGATGGACTATCCCCAAGTTAGTCGCAGTTCAGAAGTTGTAGGTTGGGTGCCGTAAAACCTCCCACGATCATGGAGCGACTATCAGAAACAAAGCCACTCGTGGAAATCGACTTTAAGACTACAAAACGATAAGAATACACAGTCAACAATGATGTCAGGTTCCTTGAAATTCCTCCAAGCGAGCCACAAGTTAGATAACCACTTTCAGAAACATATCACAAGTCGGCAGGATTTAACAATTCCAAGAAAAACGCTGGATTCCAGGTACGGAGATAACACCCACAACTCCCCTGATGCTACCTACGTAGTTTGCTGAAGTTAGGAGGCTTAACCACGGGCCGCATTGTATCGCCCACGCAGGCCTCTTCATGCCCCGTCCAGAAGGATTTCAATACAAAACGCATGCAAAGATTAAAGGTAAACCCTGCTGTGAACGTCCTCCACCCCTGCAGCGCCACATCCCACAAATATAATGGTTTAATTGCCTTTATTTCCCCACATATTCAGAGACCAGAAATAACTGGATCTGTCTGAGTTCTTGCACGTGACAATGAGGAAGCGCCTGCAGGTGACCTCCAGCTGCTACATAGCAAGAAACTATGATCATCACAGACAATCCCTTTAATAAGAGCTGTGGCAATCTGGATACCAACAAGGGGGTATGGGCAGCAAAAATTGGCCATTCAGATGTATGTGGTTCCAGCATGGATGCGCTCAGTCTGCAAGAACAGGTCATCATTTGCTAGAAGCAGACGAAACAAAGATCCATTGAGGCGGGGATATGATAGAATCTATCTTGCCTGATCTTTAACCTCCACCCTCAAAGGTGGTATACGGAAGGTGCAATTCAGAACCAAGTGTGCATGTGTATGGGGGACATGGTGGAATAGCTGTCAGGTGAATGTGTATTCTACAAACACCTGGCACTATTTTACCGCAATGCTTTTACCCTACCCTGTATTCTGTACACTAATATTGTCTAGATTGGCATTTATATTCACTTTTTTTTTTCCCACAGCTCTTTTGTGTTTTTCTTTGTTAAAAAAAAAAAAAAAAAAATTACGTTCCCGCCTTTCCGAAGCGATCAGGTATGAACACTTGTAAGAGACAGCCGAAAGCTACAAGGCTTGTAATTTAACCGTTTTACCATGAGACACTTAAAGGGGTTTTCCCACAAAACAAGTTAGGCCCGATCAACTTAGTGACCAGCTCATCCTGGGGGAGAGATGAGGGGGTCCGACAGTTGTACATCAGACCACCATTCTCGTGATCTGTGTGGGTCTCCTCACGGAGACCCCCACCGATAGGCAAGTTAGGCCCCATCCACAGCATAGGGCCCAACTTGTTTCTTGAGAAAACCCCTTTAAATCAGACAACCTAAATTCTTTATCTTTCCTTTCCGAATTCCAAAAATAACTTGTCTAGAAGCCATTACACAATACACCGAACAATAGGCGACCGCGTGAAAGTAACATTTCTTATCGCAAATACATGAAATAAAAAATATGCTCATAGACAGAAGTGCAGCCTGTACCACGCACCACAACCTGACAACCAGCCCTTAAAAGTTTGGTTGCTGTTCTCTATCCACAGTGTAGGGGATAATAATCTGATAGGTAAGGGTCAGTGAGACGCAAAAATAGACCCTCCCTTTCCCCCCCAGCGATCCTGTCTCAGTAGTTGGTGGAGCAGCAGGTCACGCATATGTCCTGCTGTTCTATTCTATCGTAATGTAGTGTGAGAAATCAGAGCTCCCTTTGCAAACATTGTTTCTGTAAAAAAAATAAAAAAATTTAAAAAAAAAAACTACAAAATAAGTGAAAATGAGGAAAAAAAAAATTCCCCACATGGAAGGTAAAGAAGTACAGACATGCAAATGGCTCAACTTGACTATAGAAGTGAGAAAGCCCTTAAAGCAAAGGAATGCAGAGTATGTCCCGTTCAGGCCTAAATGTGACAGGTTTATATATCCCCTCTGCAAAATTTACAAGTCTACAAGCCAAACTAGTGTGAACTGCTCAAGTGTGAGAAGAACAGAAGAAGTAGTCGTGGCTATAAACCTTCCCTGCAGAGATGAGGGTCAGGCAGACAGAACATATGTCAGGCTATAGCCGCCCCTAGACCATATAATTGGATATTACACCATAATCCTACAGACGGGAGATCTGCATCTATTGGATTTAACCCAGACTGGTCTATTTTTGCTCTTAGATGCTGATGTCTGGGCTGTGCAGTGACGGAAGTCACAATGTACGTGCTTCATTGAGGTGCGTTCCTACGTTTCCAACCACCAGACAAACTAGACCCCAAACGGAAGCCGCCCCCCTCCTACACAGGCATAGGTTTACTAGTATACACAATTTGTGTCGTCTATTCACACGCACCCCTTCCCCTCTATACACGAGGGACTTACCGGAACATAATACACATTCATTTTCGAAGCTTCGTTACCCGTGAAGAGCATTCCTGAGGACACATAACATCAGAGATCATGAGGACACATCACCAAGGTGCAGCCGGGCAATAGGATTACAAGGAAGAATAATGATGTCACGTATAACGATCAGATCTGTTCACGAGAAACATGACCGCCGGTGATCATTAACACTAATGATAGGATTTTACACTTAAGGAAATCAACCACTAATATAAAAGTAAAACGAGACTACAGGCAGTCCCCGACTTAGGCTGCATTCACACAAACGTATGAAAACGGCAGTATATACGGGTAGCATGTGGCCCCATTCATTACAATACAGTATCCAATTACATGGCTGTATTGCACACCGTGCCGCAAGCGAGACGTATAAAAATATAGAGCATGCCCTATTTTGTAATGCATTTCCGTTCTGTACGCCCCATAGGAGTCAATGGGAATGTATAAGATACAGGTTGCATATGTGCTGCACGTGCACCGTATGCTCCAGTATATACGTGCAGTATCCTAAACCAGTGGGAGGTGCATTCTGTCAGCCAGACAATAGTCAGCCATCCATCCGTATTTTATACGGAATCCAACTTTACAGCAAGAACTTTCTTCCCTCTGTGACCTCTGGTGACCTCTCTGGATGCTACTTTAGAATTTATTTACATACAATTTCAACTTAAGAACAAACCCGAGGAGGAGACGTCAACGTGAGAGGTGTGAATAATTAAAAGCCCTTAGTGGCAGTCAATGCGTCCCCATGCTCCGGGATTTTTCTAACTTTTATTTTTCTGCAGCCCCGGGGTATCAAGCTTATAGAAGACCAGGGTCGAGCAGAAGAGGGCGATAGGCGAGTAGGTTTAGGTTTCCTTTTACTTTATATATGAGTGGTTGATTTCCTTTATGATGGGATCTCTGCCATACAGTCTGTATACACCCCGAATAGATATTGATGCACAACAGCGCCCCCTGCTGGACACTTCAGAGAATTGCAAAGGATCGGGGATAATAAGCTTGTTGCTAAGGGTTCAAGCTCCTTTGACCACTATGGATCACAAAGAGAAAAGGACCCACAGAAATTCAAAGGGATCCCAAACTGAATGATGGGTGGAACTACATTTAATAGTATAGAAGTGTTCAGCACTCACATTCACCGTCATGAGAAAGCTATAGATAGTCAAGCTAGTGATAGGTGGGGGTCCCATCAGTCAGTCCCTCATTGATCAGCTTGTTACCTCCTATACTTTGGATAGGATTTAACTCACAAATTTGGTAGAACCTCTTTAACCCTTATCCAGAAGACAGGGGGTCCGAGTACAGTCACACTGCCCATAAATAGGACCTCCATCCTTGTGTTTACCTCCGATCAGCAAGTTGTAGAGGATAACTTTACAACAAGGGCTTGTCATATTGAGAAGTCTCTTCTTACTACAACTACTTGGACTCTACCCAGATCTTAGTAACTAGAGACCATCATTGGACAAGTTGCAGAACCTGTTCTGATCCGTTTCCACCTAATGACACTTGTGAGGCTTTCCATAGAACTGTGTAAAGCCGAACCTGTACGGCAAGTACTACAAGGTGCAGAGATGCTGGTAGCCGATGGTCACGTTTGCTTACCTGAATTAGGATAAAGGCACATATCATTCACTGCAGACGGGGGCTCAATAAAGGTCAAAACCTTTCCCTGCGGAATAAAAAAAAATAAAGAACGAAGCCGTTATAATAGTGGTCAGAGACCATACAAAGCTGCGTGTAATAATGAGGCCCCACCATCCGTGTGTGTATATTTAGTATATAACTTCTGACTGTATAATCCTTTAGTCAGGTAATGGCTTTGCTGAACAATTTTAAGCAAATACCAAAAACATTGATAATCCTAGTGTGGTTGACAATGAGGCGCGGGAGGTTTGTGGTCATAGCTGGTTTACTATTGCAACTGGTGGATCAGCAGAGGACCAGCAAAGAAAAGAGACCTAGCCCACAACAATACAGCGCTGACCATAGGACCGGCGCAGAAACTCCTACATAATGGGGGTCCCCATCTCTGATCTAAACCAAGCATCTATTATGCCAAAAGACTGCCCTAACATAATCCGGCCCTTACAGTAACATGGAGCAGTAAGACGCATGTTCGATCTGATGCCCAATTACAGGGAACAGGACCGCTGTGATCTGTTAACGTTCCATAAGTTGGATTCCCCCCCATATCATACTGGTATCCCTCATCCCACCGATAAGACTCAAACTTGGGACAATCCCCTTTAAAGAAGCAATACAATCTATGAAGGCTACTATCCAGAAGTTGTGATATGTATATAATATATACAGACAGTCCCCCATATACATACAAGTTCTTTAGGTTAGTTCTTAAATAGGACTTGTCACCCGGAAAAATCCCTCTAGGAGCAATTACTAACGCAAGTAGCTCCCAAGTGCTACCCCAGTAATAGCAGTGTTAAATCGCCAGCTTTATCAGAACATACCGAGAAGTTAGGAAACACTGCAGTACATAGCCCTCCGAGAGCCAGACCAAGCTTACAGTGGTGCGGTGTATTCATGAGGGGGTGGTCCGAGGCGCTGCCCTTTCCTCTGCTCCATCCCCAGACCACCACCCATCCCACCCCATAGGCCGGCGGTGACTGCAGGGCTTCATGTGGCAGTCGCAGCCTCCTCGGACCACCCCTCATGAATACGCCCGACCGCTGTAAGCTTGGCGTTCAGAGTGCTATGTACGGAAGGTTCCGATAAAGCTTGCGATTTAACACTGCTATTACTAGGGTAGGGCTAGGGAGATGCTTACTTTAGTAAGTGCTCCTAGAGGAATTATTTGGGGTGATAGGTCCTCTAAGTTTGTATGTAGGAATTTTGATAAATTGTAACTACAGGAAATAAAAAATTTGTCTCTGCGATAATTCGATCTTTAAAGCTTTGTGCAGTCATGGGAACCCAGATTATCAATAAAGCTTCATTACAGACACCTTAGAGCTGACCATCGCAGCCTGGGACTATAGTAACATCCAGAGACCGTCCTTAGGTCAGGGTTTATATGCATGTTGCATTGCACAGGGATAACACATTTGGTTCAGAAGATTTTGGTAGAATATCCTCTTTGCAGTGATCCAGTATTATCCCCATCTCTGCGCACTTACATTATCTTTGTTCCACATTTTGATAATCCTAGAGTCGGCCGATATAATCAGCTCCATTGGATCATGAAACTGGATGGATTTGATGGGGAGTCCGTACTGGTGATCCTTTACAGTAAGCGGACGGTTGGAGCGGAGATCGTACAGCAGAACCTGAAAAGATGACAATGAAACGTAAAAAAAGAGTCATCTTTGTCATTCTATCCATTCTAATCCTGATGGATCCCTTTAACCTCTTAACGCTGAAGCCCCTTTTCACCTTCCTGACACGGCCCATTTTTTATTACCACCAAGGTTAACGCTACTGGGCGAAAATCTAAGATTTACAAAGCGATTACCTTCCAAGGAATTGGTACTTTCTGTCGCTGTAGACTCGCATTATATAAAGGAGTGTTAAAGATATTACACTGGACTCAGACGCCATCTTACATATTGTCGGACATTTTAAAGACTCAGCATTATTTCACATAACTTTGTGTAGTGATAACTAAAGTTTGGGTTTGGTCCCTCAGCACACTACTTTTCAACCTCAGTGTACACAGAGCTAGAGGTAATTTTTTGAGGGAAGAGCTGACGCTTTACTTTGGGAGATCTACCAATCACTTCCAATTACAATATTCTGTGATAACTTTTTCATTTTCTCAAAATTTGAAACGTGATTTTGTCCCCCATACAATTTAGCCGCCTCCTTGAGTATCTCATCACCAGGTCAATTACAGGTAGTCCCCGAGTTACGCACAGGATTGGTTCTGTAGGTTTGTACTTAAGTCAAATTTGAAGTCGGAATTGTATATTTTTTGGTCTCTGTAACAATTGGATTTTAAAACTTTTGGGTTGTCATAAGAACCAGGATTATCAATAAAGCTTCATTACAGACACCTGTGATCACTGTTACAGCTGATTATTGTAGCCTGGGACTAAAGTACAGGAAATAACCAACATCCAGAGGTCTGATTGTAACTAGGGGTCGTCTGTAAGTCGGGTTGTCCTTAAGTCAGGGACTGTCTGTATACTACCCAGTCTATTAGCAAATTACAGGGTATAATCCTAAGTGATGCCCCTTCCCACACTCACCAGTGGCGAGAATGTACTGCCCATCTCTGGATATCCGGAGGCTGGTGCACACCGTGGGCATCTCAAAGTCTTGGATGAGCTCGATCCTTCTCTGAACATCTAAGAAAACAATTCATGTTATGTGGTAATGTGTTATAGCCTATAACGGCACATAGTTCCCCCTGTGAGAGAGAATATATCTATATACACTCCACACGGCCACTTTATTAGTAACACCTGTTCAACGCTCGTTAACACTTATTTCTAATAACGCCAATCCATGGCGGCAACTAGCGGCATTTAGGCATGGTAGACATGTGTCAGAGACAATCTCCTGCAGTTCGAAACCGAGCATCAGTATGGGGAAGAAAGGTGATTGTGCGGCCTTGAACGTGGATCATGGTTGTTGGTCCAGAAGGCTGGTTCCTAGTATTTCAGAAACTGGGTATGATCTACGGGGATTTTCACGCACAACCATGCTCTCGGTTTACAGGAATGTCCGCAAAGAAAAAACAACATATCAGTGAGCGGCAGTTCTGTGGGCGGAAATGCTTGTTTGTGCAGCCAGGTAGAGGAAATGGGCCGACTGGTTCGAGCTGATCGAGGAAGGACCAGTGACTCAAATCGCCACCGCGTTACAAACCAAGTAGGAGAAGACATCTCTGACCGACAATACGTACGAACTTGAGCAGATGGGCTAACAGCAGCAGAACACCACACCGGGTGGGTGCCACTCTTGTACAGAAGAACAGGAAACTGAGGCTACACATTGTCACAAGCTACATCGAATATGGACAGTAGAAGATTGGAAAAACGTTGCAGTCTGATGAGTCTCCGATTTCTGCTGCGAACATTTCGGATTGGTAGGGTCAGAATTGGCGTCAAACAACAATGAAAGCGTGGATCCATCCTGCCTTGTACAACGTTCAGGTGGTTGGTGGTGGTTGTCATGGGTGGGGAATATGTTTGGCACTTTTGGGCCCCTAGAGTCACAAATTGAGACATCGTTGCAATGCCACACAGCACTACCTGAGTATTGTTGCTGACACTGTCATCCCTTTCTGGACACAGTACCCTGTCACATCTGATGGCTACTTTCAGCAGGATTAATGCGCCATGTCATAAAGTGGAATCACTCAGACTGGTTTCTTGAACATGACAATGAGGTCACTGTATCAAGGGCTCCACAGTCACCAGATCTCAATCCAATAGAGCATCTTTGGGATGTGGTGGAACGGGAGATTCGCATCATGGATGTGCAGCCGACAAATCTGCGGCAACTGTGTGATGCCATCATGTCAATATGGACCAAAATCTCTGAAGAATGCATCCAGCACCTTGTTGTATGTATGCCACGAAGAATTGAGGCAGTTCTGAAGGCAAAAGTGGGTCCAACCCATTACTAGCATGGTGTACCTAATAAAGTGGCCGGTGAGTGTATATTAGTATAGTGGGAACTCAGACACACACACACACAAATCACACATCACACATATGATACATACCGATATCTTTTTTCTGTAGTTTTCGCTTCCTGCGATCAGAGAGCCACTGGAAGAGAAGACAAGGATCATGAACACGTTACCCATTACGGCAAGAGATTTGCCCAAAAATATTTTTTAAAGCTGGGGGGTTCTTATCATGCCAACCCCTGACTTCATATAGACAGAGTACCAGCAAAACAAAGAGTTCCACAGTTGTTATATTATAAGGAAAGCTATTATATCAGGAGAAGCCACAGCTCATCTACATTGCATGTCCCAGGTCCTGGTCCAAACAATTGACCAATCCCAGGGGTGACCACTGATGAGTTGTCATGGCTTTATATAGGACCGGCCTTCCCTCTATTGAAAAATTGATAAAAATATTTTAATATATGGCCTCCTCCTTCTAATATCAACTTTTATAATTGTGTTAATGAGTCAGAAAGGATTGCAGGGTGTTACCAGAGCCCCTCTGTGCTGCAGCTTCACAAAGGTGCACCATCCAAGAGGCAGGTTTAGCCTCTTGCACAAGGCAGCACCACCTGCAGCAAGATTGGGGGGCAGAACCAGGAGCACATGGTAGGACCTGACACCCAAAAATCATGTCTAATAGCTAATGCCAGCTTGGATGTAGGATACTTTATAGAGAACTTACTAATAAAAACAAAAAAACAAAATCAGATGGAATGGAGGGGCGCCATTCTATAGTTTGCCTCGGGCAGTCATAACTGACTTCACAAGCTGTTATTCTGTTTCCCCCCTAAGAACTAACCCCCCTCACCGGCTGATGCAATCTCACTGCAGCAGAGAAAGTTTCAGCATACTGTGGAAGGGGGAAAATGTTCGTGCACAGTGTAACAGCCTGTGAAGCTACAGCATAGAGGGGCTCTGAAAACACTCCTCATTAGCTAAATTTTAAAAGTTGATTTTAGAAGGAAGGAGGCCATGGATAATAACTATAAGGAGATTACCACAGTCACGGTGCCTGGATCTATGAGTAATGTCCCCGGTTTATCATGATGGATTTTGATGGTAGATTTCCTTTAAAGGAATTGTACACTTATCCAGAGTATAAATTAGAGTTTGACTGCTAGGACCCCCCTATAGTATATATCAGTCTCACTTGCAGCCCTGTATGAATTGTCTTAGACAGTCGCCTTCCTGATTTAGGGGCTACTAGAGTGATATATTCTTCTCCACTACATATGTGAGGTCTTTTCCATTCCCTGGCCTCAGCAGTCAAGTTTAAAGACAGGGAATAAATGTCATCATCACCACCGAGGGCCAGTGGCAGTAGGACCCCCGTGACACGCATGGTCACTGCGAGAGCCCGAGATGTCCCCAGCACAGGAGAGAGATGTCAGCCTCGTCAGTCCTATTTCAGTGAATAGTTCTGAGCCGTAATAACATTTCCAGCCTCTGTACAATGTACGGCGCTATACTTTGTAATCCAGTAACCTTGTGACAAGCAGAGTTGTCAGACTTCTCCACCAAACTAATAGTGATCCTTCTCCTAAGGAGAGATGATGGATAATATCTATGGGATAATCCTATCTTGGGAATGTATGGAGGATCCAGGCCGCTTGCCTGTAAAGCCCACACACCCCAAAGGATGTAATGATTGGCTCTAATGACACATGATGGTCTTCAGGACCCCATTCTCCCAACCTGTGAGGTCCTAATGTACCTGCAGATGTTAAACACCCAAGAAGGGGTCAACACATTTTGACCTTATAACATAACACAGTACTAGCAGGTGGACCCTACAGCGATCACAAGATTGGAGGTCCCGTGTGCCCCACATGGATGAAACAGCCAATTACACATGTACATTGCCCTCTATTTGACATCAACATATTGGTGGAGGACCCCTTTAAGTGAACAAGGTGGCAGCAGTTATTAGTGTAATGGATTTCCATGTCTGACCATGTGACTAACTGGGGGGTCCCAGCGTGCAGACCCCCAACCTGTCATAAGTGATAGGCATATTTCTGTAATATTACGTAATGAGCACTTTAAGGGATCCTTTGATCAGAATATAAACCAAAGACACCATCTGCCTGCGGTGTGGAGTATCCCTTTAATATCGCACTGTAGACAGCGCACTGTACACACACAGCGCTTACCTCCGGCAGCGACTTCCCGCAGCTCAGGTTATAGATCTTGACATCGTTGATACTAGACACCTGCATGGTTATATCGTACGGGGACTAGAGGCCGCTCATCACCGGATCACAAGCCGAGTGCTGCCTGCTGCAGGGCGCCGGATACCCACATGGCCACATGGAGAGGAAGCAGGAAGCTACCGTGCGCTGTGGTTGGCGGCGCCATCTTGTGGTTGTCAGCGCTCGGGAAATGACGTTCCTGGTTGGCAGAAGGCGCCATGTTGTAATTGTACATTCTCGCATCAGTGATGCGTAGTGGCTGGCAAGGGGTTTGTCCGCCGTGTTGTGACTGGCAAGGGGTTGTCCGCCATGTTGTGATTGGCGTCATCGTTCCACAACACTTCTCTACATGGCTGTACATAACGTTTAGTTCTGTAGTGACTTTAGATTTTCACAATGTGTGAGGAGTTCCACATAGAATTCATTAATTCACCATAAATTTACACCTCATTTACATGTCCCCCCAATCCATGTACACATGCCCTGAGGGCAAGGCTGGGGTGAGGCCGTCAATGGTTGAGGTTTCAATGGCTGAGAAGAGGAGAATTGCCTAATTTCATTGCTGTCAACAATTACAAAACGCATGCGTTAACACCACGTGTGAACACGTCCTTAGAATGCGCCTGGTGTGAGATTATGCCCGTGTTATTTCAAATGGGAAAAAATGTGCTGTGGCCACCATCATTTATTTTGGTTGAAATAAAATAAAACACATGCATAACAGATGACTTATGTCTCCATTTCTGTTGTGGGTTGAGGGCTTGTTTTTATGTGAAATAGTTGTAACTTTTGGTGGTTTCCCTCTAATTTATTCATTGCGTTGTATTAAGTCTTTCCGGAGAGCATAAAAATACATTCATTTTGACATTTTGAATTTTACAATTTTTAATTTAAAAATTTGCACCGTTTAAAACAATATGACATTAATAACGTATTAATGTTGCCTTTATTCTGTGGGTCATTACAATTTGGATGCCTTTATAGATATTATACAGTGAAAACACTGGTGCACGCCCCCCCCCGTGCTGCCTCGACAGGGTGCACCAACTTTTTTTTGGTGCACCTTCAACATGGGACCTGAAACACACTTTTGTCAGACCCTGCAAGATAAATGTGTGTTGCGCACAGTAGACTGTGGTCTGGAACGCCACTCTATGGGGGTCATTTACTAAGGGCCCGAATCGCGTTTTCCCGACGTCGTTACACCCGAATATTCCGATATTGCTCCGATTGTACCTGGAATTGCCCTGGGTTTTTGCGACCGCGATCGGGAATTGTGGTTGCATCGGCGCCGGCATGCCGGCGACGGAAATCGGGGGGCGTTGGTCCGAACGAAAACCCGACGCTATGCAGAAAAACCGCCGCATTTAAAAACCGCAAAAGTGTCGCTGACGAAGCGCTTACCTTCAATGGTCTGAGTGGTGCATTCCGGCGCGTTCGAAAGATGTTTCAGCGCGCAGCGCACACCTGGTGGAAGGCAGGAGGAACTGCCTTCATAAATCCCCCGCGACCCGACATCCGCCCAAGAGAACGCAGCCCGCTGATTCGCAATGGGCGGGTAAGTAAAAATGTGCCCCTTATGTGCAGAAATTGATTTGCATCAGGTAAAGTGCAGCTGCACCACAAAAGTGTGGTGGCGACACAAAATGTCGAGTCTTAATACATGGTGTTCGTATGTAGCGCAAAGGTCCTTAGTAAATGTGCCCCATTCCTTAGGCATAACTGTTATTTTATCATGAGTCAGCCAGAGTTAGCGAGGGCTTCTTTTGCGTGATCGTGCTGTGGTTTTGTTGGTACCATTCGGGGTATGTGTGATGTTTTGATCACTTTATTAATTTTTACACCAATTTTGATGGATGATTTATGTGCGCTCAAGTAAGCAGTTAACAATAATATGGGGGTTATTACTACAAGTGTCCGGCGGACGCTATTTCGCCGTATTTTTCTCGACTTTCTGGATTCGCACACGGGACAGGGATTTAGCAGGGGCAATGTGTCGCCCGGGATCGGATTTGGCGCAATCCGTGGAGGTTTCATGCGACAACAAATTGGGGGGGGCGGCCTCGCTGACGATTCCGACGCAAGTTAAAAATATGTTGCAAGCCAGCATTTTACACTGCACCGGGAGGACGAAGATTGAACTCCGGCGGACCGAGCGGTTGAAACATGGCAGGGTGACGGTCACACACGAATCAGCTTACCGTATGAGTTGAAAAACCAAACGCCTGCACAGCTGAAGGGAGTTGACCCTAATTAAACAGCGTAACACCTGTTGTTTAAAAAACGCAACTGATAACCGCTTGCGATTTGTTAACAATGCTTTAACAATGTGTTACGGTCCGAGCGTTGTAGAACAAAGGTTGTAAACCCAGTCTGTTTAAGTAGGCAGTCCACTCTTCAGCATGGCAATGCCTTGGTAAATGCATGGTTAACAGACGTGTGACTGTACCCCAGAAAATGGGCAATCTAAGTAATCGCAGCAGCTTGTACATTCTCGGCAGGGAACGCACCTCGGGAATCGCGCTTCTACGGGTAAGTAAATGTGTAAGTAAATGCAGCTATTTTAGCAAAAGTTTTATTTATATATATATGAAGAACAAGGATTTGTAGTTTTACTTTTTTATTTTTACATTTTTTTTTACATTTTTTTTTTTTTATTACTGTTATTGATTCTCTATGTCACTAAAAAGAACTTTTCTTGGCCCTGTGGCCCCACTGAAGGGCCTGATAGCTGCCGTGTATACTGTATACACTATCACACAATCATATACAAGAATATTGTGTACAGGGTATACTATACCCCACTGTATACTACATGTACAGCAGTATACAAATCTAGCACAAAACACAAGACAGGTTTATACATGATATCTGCAGGTTGCTGTTTATTACCTGCCCCTTACATAGCAGCAACATATCCTGTAGGCTGTACTGAGACGCATCATTTACATCAGTCTCTGACCACAGGGTCAATACATAATTCCCAAGATAAGGGAGTTTTTGAGAAATACACATGGGGGGGGGATCAGCATTGTCTTTTTTGTTTTCTATTTGGCTTGTCTTGGCACAGTTTGGTCGTGTTTTGCGACTTTCCATTGCGCCAAACATAGTGAAGTATGCAAATTCATTATTGCATAGAGCTGGTTTTTAACTGAATGAATTCATGATGTATTTGGTGCAAATTTTCGTTTAGGTGCAGTTTTGGCATAGAATGTCCAGTCACCCCTTGTAGAAAACAGGATGGAAAAACATCACAAAAGAACTTTTGCGACAAACGCAAAAAAAAAATTAGACACACAAATTTAATAACAAATACAACAGCTGTGTTATGAGCTCATTAAGACCATTTGCGTTTCCAAGTCTGCATGCATCCATGAGTTTTGCAGTTAGCATTTTCTATTTTCGATGTGAGAATCACATGTCCGTTTTTTCATGGACTGGTGGACAATGAGACAAAAAAACAGCCTTGCAGCGCTGGGGTCCTGGTTCAAGTTCCAGGTCACACATCTGTAAAAAGAGTTTGTATGTTCTCTCTGGTTTGCATGGGTTCCTCCAGGGCCTCCAGTTTCCTCCACACTCCAAAACATACTGGTAGGTTGATGAGACGTGTGATCCCATTGGGAGGGACTGATTTGCAAACTCTGTGCAGGCTGGTAATCTGTGTGTGCTATAAATAAAGATATATTTAATCAGAGCTACTCTATTTTTTTTGATCCACCTACGGACCATGGACTTCATAGAAATCAATGCGTCAGCAAACTAAAATCTGCTTTTTTTCTTATTTCAGCTGAGCTTCCATTTTCTTGCAGACATAAAAAAAAAAAACCTATGACTTAAGGATGTGGAAAAAAACATCGAAAAACTGCAAATGGCGCGTTTTTTGGGAATAGCAACAGTCACACAGGTCTGAAGAGTACATCATTCTGGCCATCACCTAGAAATGATCCAATAACCATAACATCAGATATCCAGAACTGGTCAAGTTCATTCATATTAGATTTCAGAGGTATAACTCAAACACTTGATTCGTAACTACAGTGCTATATATATATATATATACAGGAGTCCCGGGTTACTACAAGATAGGTTTCATAGGTTTGTTTTAGTTAAGTAAGTTGTATGTTAGTCGAAACTGTATTTTTCATTGTAGATCTAGACTAAAAATTTTAGCATTTTCTGAACTAGGGGTCCTTAAGTTAGGTGTCCTTAAGTAGGGGGCCGTCTGTATGCTTGATATATGCTGAAATATCCAGGAGAGGTCAGGCTAATGACAGGTGTGTGTCGCTTGCCTAGGGGATAGCCCTGAGCGGAATGTCACGTCTCCCAGTGCCACCTTCTTTCTGCTCCTCATAAAGGAAGGCTTCTGAAGTGTTTGTGTATTTGTGCAGGAGAGGAGGCCGTGAGGAGGTGCCCGGGACGGCACACACCCAGGAGCAGCGCCATACTAGTAATACAAGAAACTGATCCTGCTGAGCTCTATATACAGCAGCAGCTCTGCATCTCATCACTGTGGATATGTAACAGACAGGTACTGCCTTATTATATCATCTCATTCTAGTTCTACATCCCTATCAATCTGCCATAGATGGGGCGAACTACAAGTCACAGCCTAACGTTATCACATTTACCCATTTGTTCATTAACTATATCCAGCAGTGGCGTTTTAAATGACTATAATGTTTTAAGTGACCAACTTTCTGGCAATTTGCATCTTTTTTTACTTCTTTGATTCAGGAAACATTAGGGTTAATTTAGTACCTGGTGTAAGCAAAAATGGTGCAAAATATTTTCTCTTTCCACGTTTCTCAAGCGGATTAAAATTTTTCTTTCTAGTTAAATACAAAACATTTGCTCACAACTTTACCATTAGACTCTTAAAGAGCAACATATTCTGATACCTTGGCTACAACTAGATTTTTCCTGTGTTCCTTACTGACATGCACAGAGACAATTATAGCCATATAGAGAACCGTTGTCCAATAGTTCTTAATACCTATGATCAGGACATGTACTACAAGTGTAACTACACCTTGAACCTTTTTTGTTTTTTTCTTCGAATAAAGAGCGCGGGATAATAATGTCACTTTGAAATGTACTTCATAATAAAGCAGCTTATCTGGCATGGTCTGCTTCTTTCTCTGTAGTGAGCAGGATTGAAAAGCATGCCGAGTTCAATTACTTCCAGATAGATTGGAGGCTAATTTTGCACTTCATTAGGTTTGTCCCCTCTTAGGATACCGCCAACTAACAGAGACCCTGAGTGTTAAAGACGGACCCCTGTGCCCTGGTGAAGTCTTGTATGTTTTTTTAGTCCCGACTTAAATCAGCTGAAGGTGTCTGTCTGAGATATTGTAATTTGGTCCAGTACAGCAAAAAGTGAAATCAATTACATGGGGAAAAAGTTTGGTGGCTTACAAAGCTGGAAATACGTCGACTACTCCAAAAGCCCCCATGGCAGATATATTCGCATCAGGAGGTTCTTAGTTGGAGAGGATTAGTTTCATCGACTGACATTCTCGTTACTTGTGTCACAAGGTGATATGAATAGGTCCTCTTTCCCTTCCCCCTCCCCATTCTCCTTTTCCCCTCCTCTCTTTCCCTCCCTCTCCTTTCTCGTTTCCTTTTTCTTCTCCTTCTCTTCTCTCCTCCTCCCCCCTTTCCCTTCCCCCCCTTCTCCTTTTTTTTCTTCCTTTTTTATCCTTTTTCCCCCTTCCCTTCTTCTTTATCTTCCTCTTTCTCCCTTCCCCCCCCCCCCCCCTTTTTTTCCTTCATGGGACCTGAAACACACTTTTGTCAGACCCTGCAAGATAAATGTGTCGCACAGTCCGACTGTGGTCTGGAACGCCACTCTATGGGGGTCATTTACTAAGGGCCCGAATCGCGTTTTCCCGACGTGTTACCCGAATATTTCCGATTTGCGCCGATTGTACCTGAATTGCCCTGGGTTTTTGGCGCACGCGATCGGGAATTGTGGTGCGAATCGGCGCCGGCATGCGCGGCGACGGAAATCGGGGGGGCGTGTGGCCGAACGAAAACCCGACGTTTCAGAAAAACCGCCGCATTTAAAAACCGCAAAAGTGCGCTTGGAAGCGCTTACCTTCACATGTCAGAGGTGGTGCATTGCCGGCGCGTTCAAAGATGGTGTTCAGCGCCGCAGGCACCTGGTGGAGGCGGAGGAGGAACTGCCTTAATAATATCCGCCGGACCCGACTCCGCCACGAAGGAACGCGCCGCTGGATCGCGAATGGGCCGGGTAAGTAAATGTGCCCCTATGTGCAGAAATTTGATTTGCATCAGGTAAAGTGCAGCTGCACCACAAAAGGGTGGTGTGCGACACAAATGTCGAGTCTTAAATACATGTGTCGTATGTAGCGCAAGGTCCTTAGTAAATGTGCCCCACTATTCCTTATGTCATAACTGTTATTTTATCACCGCTAGCCAGAGTTAGCTGAGGGCTTCTTTTTGCGTGATGTGCTGTGGTTTTGTTTGGTACCATTCTGGGGTATGTGTGATGTTTTGATCACTTTATATTATATTTTTACACAATTTGATGGAGATTTTATGGCGCTCAGTAAGCAGGTTAAACAAAATATTGGGGGTTATTTACTAAAGGTCCGGCGGACGCATTTCCGCCGAGTTTTCCGACTTTTCGGGGATCGCACCACCGGGACAGGGATTTACAAGGGCAATGTGTCGCACGTGATCGGATTTTGGCGCAATCGTGGAGGCTTTCATGCGACACAAATTGGGGGGGCGGGCCGTCTGACGATCCGACGCAGTTAAAATTATGTTGCAAGCCAAGCATTTACATGCAGCGGGAAGAAGAAGTTGAACTCCGGCGGACCGGAGCGGGGAAACATGCAGGGTGCGGTCACACATCGCGTTTACCGCATGCGTTTAAAAACGCACTGCAACAGCTGAAGGGAGATTTGCCTAATTAAACAGCTGTTAACACCTGTGTTTAAAAAACGCAAATGATAACGCTTGCGATGTTAACATATGCGTTAACAATGTGTTTACGGCAGCGTTTTGTAAACACAGGTGTTAACAGCTGTTTAAGTAGGCAGTCCACTCTTCAGCTATTGCAATGCCTTTGTAAATGCATGTGGTAAAGACGTGTGACTGTACCCGCAAGAAACTGGGCAATCTAAGTCAATCGCAGCAGCTTGTACATTCTCGGCAGGGAACGCACCTCGGGAATCGCGCTTCTACGGGTAAGTAAATGTGTAAGTAAATGCAGCTATTTTAGCAAAAGTTTTATTTATATATATATGAAGAACAAAGGATTTGTAGTTTTACTTTTTTATTTTTTACATTTTTTTTTTACTTTTTTTTTTCTTATTACTGTTATTGATTCTCTATGTCACTAAAAGAACTTTTCTTGAGCCCCTCTGCTGGGCCCCACTGAAGGGCCTGATAGCTGCCGTGTATACTGTATACACTATCACACAATCTATATACAAAGAATATTGTGTACAGTGTATACTACCCACTGTATACTACACTGTACAGGCCAGTATACACCAGATCTAGCACAAAACACAAGACAGGTTTATACAATGATATCTGCAGGTTGCTTGTTATTACTTATTGCCTGCCCCTTACATAGCGGCAACATATCCTGTAGCGCTGTACTGAGATGGCATCATTTACATCAGTCTCTGACCACAGGGTCAATACATAATTCCCAGAGTAAGGGAGATTTTTGAAGAAATACACAATGAGGGGAATACATTGTAGTCTTTTTTGTCTATTTGGCGTTGTCTTGGCGCAGTTGTGGTACAAATGCTGTTTTGCGACTTTCCATTGCGCCAAACATAGGACAGTGCAAATTCATTATTTGCATAGACTGGTTTTAACTGAACTGAATTCATGATTTGTCATTTGGTGCAAATTTTCGTTTAGGTGCAAGTTTTGGCATAAAATGTCCAGTCACCCCCTGGTGTAGAAATAGGAGGAAAATCACAAAAGAACATTTTGCGACAAACGCAAAAAAAAATATTGTGAGACAAACCAAAATTTAAATAACAAATACAACAGCTGTGTATGAGCTCATTAAGACCATTTAGCGTTTTCCAAGTCTGCATGCCATCCATGAGTTTTGCAGTTAGCATTTTCTATTTTCGATGTGAGGAATCACATGTCCGTTTTTTCATGGACTGGTGGACAATGAGACAAAAAAACAGCCTTGCAGCGCTGGGGTCCTGGGTTCAAGTCCCAGGGTCAACATCTGTAAAGAGTTTGTATGTTCTCTCTGTGTTTGCATGGGTTTCCTCCAGGGCCTCCAGTTTCCTCCCACACTCCAAAACATACTGGTAGGTTGATGAGACTGTGATCCCCATTGGGGACAGGGACTGATTTGACAAACTCTGTGCAGCGCTGTGTAATCTGTGTGTGCTATATAAATAAAAGAATTATTTAATCAGAGCTACTCTATTTTTTTTTTATCACCTACGGACCATGGACTTCTATAGAAATCAATGCGTCAGCAAAACTAAAATCTGCTTTTTCTTATTTCAGCTGAGCTTCCATTTTCTTTGCAGACATAAAAAAAAAACCTATGACTTAAGGATGTGGAAAAAAACATCCGAAAAACTGCAAATGGGCGCGTTTTTTGGGAATACGCAACAGTCACACAGGTCTGAAAGAGTACATCATTCTGGCCATGCCTAGAAATGATCCAATAATCCATAACATCAGATAATCCAGAACTGGTCAAGTTCGATTCATATTAGATTTCAGAGTATTAACTCAAACACTTGTATTCGTACACTACAGTGCGTATATATAATATATACAGGCAGTCCCCGGGTTACATACAAGATAGGTTTCATAGGTTTGTTCTTAAGTTGAAGTTGTATGTTAGTCGAAACTGTATATTTTATCATTGTAGATCTAGACTAAAAATTTTTAGCATTTTTTCTGAAACTAGGGGTCCTTAAGTTAGGTGTCCTTAAGTAGGGGGCCGTCTGTATGCTGTATATATGCTGAAATATCCAGGAGAGGTCAGGCTAATGACAGGTGTGTGTCGCTTGCCTGCAGGGGATAGCCCTGAGCGGAATGTCACGTCATCCAAGTGCCACCTTCTTCTGCTCCTCACATAAAGGAAGGCTCTGAAGTGTTTGTGTAGCATTCCTGTGCAGGAGAGGAGGCCGTGAGGAGGTGCCCGGGACTGGCACAACACCCAGGAGCCAGCGCATACACTCAGGTAATACAAGACACTGATCCCTGTGAGCTCTATATACAGCAGCAGCTCTGCATCTCATCACCTGTGATATGTAACAGACAGGTAACTGCCTTATTATATCATCTCATTCTCAGTTCTATATCCTATCAATCTGCCATAGATGTTGGCGAACTACAAGTCACAGCCTAACGTTTACTACATCTTACCCATTTGTTCATTAACTATATCCAGCAAGTGTGCGTTTTCAGTAATTATGACTATTAATGTTTTAAGTGACCAACTTTCTTGGCAATTTTGCTTCTTTTTTTACTTCTTTGGATTCAAGGAAACATTAGGGTTAATTTAGTACCTGGTGTAAGCAAAAAATGGTGCAAATATATTTTCTCTTTCCACGTTTGCTCAAAGTGGATTCGAATTTTTCTTTCTAGTATTAAATACAAATACATTTGCTACAAATCTTACCATTAGACTCTTAAAAGAAGCAACCTATTCTGATACCTTTGGCTACAACTAGATTTTTCCTGTGTTCCTTACTGACATGCACAGAGACAATTATAGCCATATATTAGAGAACCGTATGTCCAATAGTTCCTTAATACCTATTGTATCAGGAAATTACTAAAAGTGTAACTAAACCTATGAACCTTTTTTTTAATTTTATTTCAGAACTAAATAGAGCAGGGGATAATTGTTAACTTTGAAATGTACTTCATTACATAAAGCAGCTTATCTGCGCCATGTGTCTGCTTCTTTCTCCTGTAGTGAGCACTGTATCTGAAAGTATGCAGATGTTCAATTATTCAGATAGATTAGGAGGCTAATTTGCACTAATCATTTACAGGTGGTCCCCTACTTAAGGACACCCAACTTACAAACGACCCCTAGTTAAAGACGGACCCCTGTGCCCTCTGGTGAAGCTCTCTGGATGCTTTACTTTAGTCCCAGACTTTAATGATCAGCTGTAAGGTGTCTGTAATGAAGATTTATTGATAATCCTTGGTCCATTACAGCAAAAAATGTTGAAAATCCAATTCTCACTGGGGCAAAAAATGTTTTGTCTGGATCTACAATTATAAAATATACACTTCCGACTCACATACAAAATAAGTACAAACCCACGGAACCTATCCTACCCTTTAAGCCATTCAAGGTTTATCCTTTCTCCTTAGTTGGAGCAGGATAGATTTCTTCATCTTGCTGAAATCCTCCCCTTGTGCTTGTGTCACATTAGCTGGCTCTCTGACACCTCTTCCAGGCTGGAGATGTCAGTAATCCCACACCTCAGGTAATATCGCAGGTACAAGACACCTGATCCGTCCCTGTGTGACAAGTGGATTGTATCCGGGACCGGTCAACTGCTTTCTGTACCCAGAATAATTACACTAAAGTATTGATTATACATTCATGCTGTAATATCAGTGACTATAGGCAGTCCCCGGGTTACGTGCAGGTTTGTTCTTAAGTTGAATTTGTATGTATGTCGGAACTGTATATTTTATAATTGTAACCCCAGCCAAATTTTTTTTGGTGTCTTTGACAATTGGATTTTAAAACTTTTGGGCTGTCATAAGAACCAGGGTTAACAATAAATCTTAATTGTGAACACCTCTGATAACTGTTACAGCTGATCATTGTAGCCTGCGACTAAGGTACAGTAAATTACTAACATCTAGAGGTCTATTTGTAACTAGGCGTCGTCTGTAAGTTGGGTGTTCTTAAGTAGGGGACCGCCTGTATATCCTTTATGTGGCAATTTTTCAATCCATCTATGAATGTTTCTATCCATTTCCATCCATCTCTTATCGTTGTAGCTATCTATCTATCTATCATCTATCTATCTATCTCCTATCTATCTATCTATCTCATATCTATCTATCTATCTCATATCTATCTATCTATCTATCTATCTATCTCATAACTATCTCATATCTATCTATCTATCTATTGTATCTCATATCTATCTATCTATCTATCTATCTATCTATCTATCTATCTATCAATCTATCTATTGTATCTCATATCTATCTGCTACAGTATGACACATGTTATATATAATATATATCTATTATATTGGAGATATTAACTGTCTTATTGAAACAAATTCAGTTCCAGTACCAGAAGAAAAATTGCATTGGAAAATGGCGGAGTTTTGGTTAATTTCAGTTCCCGGTGATAAAACTAACTTAGCAGCTCTGGATAGGATGAACACAGTCACTGCTAAAGCCAACCTATCCGAAAATTCAAAGTTCATCATACCAGACCTGAAGGTGAGGACAAGGAGTTCACTGAATATTACTTCCAGTGTGATGAAGAATGAGCTGTTTGCATAATTTTATATAAATTTATAACTGTGCTTGCTGTTAGTGAATGAAAACCTAGCATGATCTACTATTGTACCCAGTCCATGCATTCTTCTATCAGTAAATCTCTATCCAGTGCTAATAACTATAACCCCTGAACCCCATGTCCCCTTCATCCTGTTCCCTGTACCCCACCTTATTCCCCACAATCCAATATGTTGTAAATGCTTTGGCAATGCTAACTTTATTTGGTCCTGCCAATAAAGCTTCTTTGAATGGAATTGAATTGGAACTATTACTTACATGCACTGATACACTGTAACTAAATACAGACTTGTAAAAGTGGAATTACATGGAGAAAAGTTCTCAGTCCAAGGGTGTAACATCAATCCCTTGAGCTAACAGCAAGCAGAGATCTTGAAATGTGGAAGAAATGTAAAGACATAGGACTTTGTATTATGCAATCATTTTCATTTATTTAGAGAAGTCTGAAAATCTCTTTTATCAGAATTATCTTGTGGTAATTGTGTGAAAGTTATGACCAGTGACACCAGTATAATATTGTTATCTGACAAAGATCCCGTCTGTTAATTCAATTCAAAGAAGCTTTATTGACAAGACCAAATACAAGTTAGCATTGGCAACACCATTATATTGTTGTTAATGTAACGTATGATGGGAAGAAACATCTGAGGTCTATACTTATTGTGTGCCATGCAGTGAATATGTAAGAGAAAGATAGAAGATAGACAGATATATATCATGGATGACATCATGGATTCTTTATACCCCCAGCACCCCATGTCCCCCTTCATCCCGTTCCTCATTACATTGTACCCCAACCCTTACTTTCTTATTGTAGATAGATGGATAGATAGATAGTAGATAGATAAATAGATAGATAGAAGATTGGATGAAATGGATACATAGAAAGATAGACATAAGTTACGAGATAAGATAGCTAGCTAGACAAGAGATGGATAAACAGATAGATAGTTATATAGAATAAAATGATGAAATGGATAGATAGATAGACATACTGGTAGGTTGATTAGATTGTGACCCCCATTCGGGACAGGGACCGATTTGGCAAACTCTGTGCAGTGCTGTGTAGAATCTGTAGGCGCTATATAAATAAAGAAATTATTATTACTATTATGATAGACAGACATTAGAAAAAACAGGTGATAGATAGACATGAAATAAATAGATAGATATAGATGATAGAAATGAGATAGAAAGATAATAGATAGACAGACATACATACATGAGATAAATAGATAGATATGAGATGATAGATACTGTAGATAGATAGAGAGATAGATATGAGATAGATAGATATGAGAGATAGATAGATAGATAGATAGATCGATAGCATCGCTAGCTCGCTCTAGCCCGCTCTGCGCTCGGGCTCGCTCTTAGCTCGTCGCTTCGCTCTGACGCTCGCTCGCTGGCCGCTCGCTCGCTCGCCTCGCTTGCTATCGCTACGCTCGGATCGCCGCTCGCTCGCTCTGCTCAGCAGCTCGCTCGCTCTGCGTCCTCGTCGCTGCATCGCTCCTCGTCCGCTCGCTCAGCGCTTCGCTCGCTCGCCCTTGCTCCTCTGCTCTCTTCGCTCGATCGCTTATGATATGATAGATCCGTCGATAGATAGATAGATATGAGTTAGAAATATGGATAGAGATAGATAAATAGTAACGTCCAAGACAGCACAATGCATGGCTTAAAGCAAGGAGGAGTTGATAATAGATAGATGACTTTATAGATATTTTATTTCCAGTAACATGTAAATCACATCATATTCTTCTTCAGGTGGGGACTCTGGACGCTCTCATAGGACTTTCGGATGATCTGGGGAAACTTGACGTCTTTGCTGAAAGGTACAACATCTCTTGTTTACTGCACACAAAGTCACAGGGCCCGGTGTTTTACCATACACATGGATCTTGACTGAACCAAACACTCGCTTGACCGGCTCTGGATCTGGAACTCAACAGAGGTGGATGGGGTCGGCCCTGGGCGTGTTTACATGTGTCTATACTAACCCTGGTATGGAGCAATAGCTATAGATCTGTCTCTAGTGAACTGCTTTGTGTGTTATACATTGCATACCATTGTCTTCTGTAGAGTTTTATATATGGAAACCAGCATAGAAAAAATAATAATCAATACACCAGTCAATTCATAGCTTACATTTTGTAAGGGTTTCTTTGATTGGTGTGTACAGGCCCCACAGTTTTATCTGTATGGCCAACATTTTGAAAGACAGTTTATAGAGATAGAATTGTCTCACTGATTGAAAAAACATCACCATTTGTTGGACAGAACTCTTCTATTATATACTCTTACAATCTTACCCTTACAGAACCCTGACGTTTTGATTTTTCTTTCTGTCATTTTGTTAATTTACACTTTCCAGGAGCCGTATCTTTTTATAAACCTCCCATAGAAATGATTGTATGAAGGCTTGTTTTTTTTTCGCGGACAGATAGGAATCCTTTTTAATGGACCAGGATGAAGGGCTGTATGCAAATTAGCCTGAGGGGCTCCAGGCTCCATTAACACCTATAGAGCCTGGAGCCCCTTTATCCTGGTGGTAGATGCCCTTTAAGTCTGTTTGAGGGAAATGGATAATATAGAGCGGAAAATTGGCATCACACAGACAGAGGCAAAAAAAGACACATTTTCGCCTTTAGTCAGGTGCATGGGCCTATGGCTATATTAGGAGTTATGTACTAGTATTTGTTAGCGATGGCCTCCTTCCTTCTAAAATCAACTTTTACAAGGGCTCCTATGGGGGCACACAGAAGAGGAGGAGCACTGCTCACCCCTCACCTCTCCATACAGCAGCACAGGGCTGGCTACGAAACACACCAAAATAAAAGACATGTCCTATATTTCTCCATGCACAGTCATGGTGCAGTAAGACAACATGTGCACAGTGTATCATGACCGGGCGCCATATGCATCAATGGGGACTGATATCCGGCCACGAATGGTGCGGCCAGATATCGGTCCCCGTTACGATCACGTGAATGAGCCCTAATTCTTATGTTTGTGATAGTTGTTATGGGGCCACATTTATCACTTTTGTGCGCCTAAGTGTAGTAGTTGCGCCTAAATTCTGGCGCACTGTTTTGCCAGAATTATCACAAGCTACAACCATCTGTGATAAGTATATTTTCTGCCTCTTATTAATCACTTTACTTTAACACAGTTTAGGCGCAATTTTGGCGCAGTTTAGGCGCAATGTTAGATTCGGGCAGTTACATGTGATCCTGCTACAAGCTCCTCTCTGCTTCTCCCACATCCCAGAATGAAGATAACACTCACAGCAGCACCCAGGTGTGTGACACCCAGCACCCAGTGACCTCCTCAGCAGGGGCTTCTCCTGGAGGGGATCCCCCAGTGCTGGTCTCCTGCTGCACCCCTGTAATTCTGCACAATATCCCCCTCAGACACACTGGTGATACTGTGCAGAATTTCATGGGGGACACTTGTTTGTAGTATCTGCAAGCTTCTGCAAACTTGTGCAAAGTTCTCTTGCTCTTGCTGTGAGCTCAGGAGTTTGCAGAATATTTTGTAAATAGAAGGTGATGAACTGTAAATAGAGTCTGCAGCTCCTGTCTGCAGAGTATCTAATGTATCTATTATCTGTACCAGTGTCTGTAATGTATCTAATGTATCTATTATATGTTCCAGTGTCTGGCTGAGCTTTGCTGCTAGAAATGAGCTGTTCTGCAAAGGGGCTCAGTGCTTTCTTCTCAGATAACGCCACCTTCGGGCTGGAGTGTTTTTGCGCCCGTTTTTGCGCCTAAATGCAAAAGTCGCACGTGATGAATATCATTAGGCGCATCTGGAAACATGAACATCTGGAAATGAATGATAGATGAGGGAAAGGTGGTTATTTTAGCTGCGCAGCTAATTTGATGTTTAATCGCAAAAATGGCGCAAAAACGGTGCGCCTAAACGAAAAGGCGCAAAAACAACAGAAAAAACAAGTGATAAATGTGGCCCATGGTTTTCATGCCTGAGCTCCTGTTAATTGCTAATTATATCTGGAGCGTTATACAAGTGCCCTGTGCCGCGTCCGTCCCTCGTGGTAATACGTGGACAGAGTATCAGGTTGTTTGTACACAGCGTCGAGTAGCCGGCTGAACTCTACTTACCCTGAGCTGCCTGGAACACTTACAAAGAAAGTAGACTCCTTAATATTTCATTAGGAAAATATTCAGCCCACGCTTTATGGGAAGAAGGTAACATGAGGTGAATGGCGGTGATGGAGTCATTGCAGGCGATGGCCACCCCCCCCATTTAATGTACAGTTTTTATATATAAACATTATATACGTTCCGTTCTATTAAATGTTGGAACATAGATGGAGATGGGTTTCAATGAGGCCATTTCTAGGCCTTTTTTTGTAAATAGATGAGACACATAGATTATTTATGACGGACGGCAACACAATAAGATATACTCCAGTATTTGGCAGAGGCTTTATTACATAACTATGTCCTCCTTTACATCATTACAGAGGATTTCTTGAATTCCCTATAGGGACAGTGTTTAAGGGGAAGTAGATTCTACAATGATCACAATGGCTCCTGCGGTGATCACCTGCCCCCCGATGCTTTTGTCTCTGATAGACTTGTGATGACATCACATTCTTTGCACTTGTGATGTCTGGGCCAGGGCCTGCTCTCATCCGTCACATTTGAGGCCAAGGATTGGCTCAGAGATCACATGTGCAAGCCTCGAAGGAGTAGATGGTCTCCGCAGGAGCCAGGGACGTCCTCCAGAGGGGTAAGTACAGAGTCCTCCTCTATTTCAGCAAAACTGACAACCCCTATGAGTTCTATTAGGCTATAAGGAAGCATGGAAGGACAACCCTTCAGATAGTTTTTTGGTGGTTTCATGTAAATGTATATATATGTAAATACAAATATATGTAAATTAATTTGCATCCACCCCTCAGGATGTTTAATACTGGCTTGGAGCCTGAAATTCTGGTGCAATATCTGTACAACTATAATGTATCGGCCCTATGGGCACCCTAAGGCTTCTGAGCCCAGGTGCTACTGCACCCTCTGTGCTACATCAAGTTATAACCCTGGACTCAAGACTACATATTACAGATCATGGTTCACCTCTACAGGTAGTGATTGTTATTCTCAAAATACTCTTCATGTGTACAGGAAACAGACTTGGTAATGTTTGTCTACACCGTCTCCTTCTGTATATACATTGATTCACCAGGTAGGGGGATGTGTGGGTATACTTGTCAACATTTACACACATAACATTTTTTTTTAAAGTGGCCATATACTCCTTTTACATACGCTACCTACCCCCCAATTAAGGATATGACACACCCCTTTAAGGTAAGGTGTGACACAACCCTTTTTAACACTCCTCATGTTGGGCATGCCTCTTTTTCAAAACTGGCACATAAAGTGCCCATATCACATATTGTACGACTATGAGTCCAGTGGATACAGGAGCATTCTGCCAGGTTCAGGACATTTGATCTCTCTTCTGGGGCTCTTCGAGAGTCAACCTTTTTACAGGAGTTTTCCAGACATTGTGGGAGAGTTGGCAAATATGTTGGCAAATTTATTTATCCATAAATTATTACACCCATCAGAGGTGGCCTTAGGGATATGAGTGTTGTATAATGACGCAAAGTGCACAACAGCCCAAACACTTGACACACTTGTTGTCTTATGGTGTAGAAAGGCAGATTCAGCTTCATTCCTATTTTTTTTATTGGCCAGTGAAAGATGGTTAACCGGTAATTTCATATGGACATTATATCACAGAATTTTTAGGGTGCAAAAGAGTAGTGGGGGTCAATGACTTTTAGGTCCTAAGGCCAGCCCTGAATTATCATTGGCTAGAAGAATTGCTTCAAGGCTGGGGCTTCTGGTATTTTTAGGAACTTTTTTACTTGTTAAGTAGTTGGAGCAGACGGCCGCACATGATCGTTCTGCTCCATAAATCTCCATCTAGCTGACGGAAATTGCAGAGCACCGGGCTCCCCGATCTACGTCGGCTCCATAGAGATTAATGGAGCATAACATCATGCGCAGCCGTCTGCTCCAGTAGTCTGAGGTGCGGCGAGGGGTCCGTCTGAGATACGTGGGACCACTTCTGGCCCCCTTGTTTTCGTGATCTGTGGGGGTCTCATCACTGAGACCTCTACAGATCAGCAAGTTAGGCTATATCCTGTGGATAATTAGCCACTGCTGGGTCCAGTTAGTTGTTAGTAGCCGGATAGATTTGATTAGTCTAATAGCTAGAGATGCTTTTTGACGCTCCTCTTGCCTAAAGGATGAATTTCCTGACCATGGGCCCTTCATCAATTAATAACTTAGAATTAAAATAAATCTACCATCAAAATCAAGCATGGCTAAACCAGGAACGTTACTCATAGATGCAGGCACTGTGACTGTGGTAATCTTCTTACATTTATTAGCCATTTCTTCTAAAATCATGTTCTAAATCTATGCTGATGATCCTGTAGGGCTGTTGGGGGGCATAACCAGAGCCCCTCCATGGTGCAGCTTCACAGGCTGTTACACTGTCTCTCCTTTGTCCCAGCACTACCCCCTCCCAAACTGTCAGCTATAATCTCTCACAGTGGGAGTAAAGCATTCTCTTACACCAGTCTGTGAAGCTAAAACACAGAGGGACTCTGGTAACTCCCTGCCCTCAGAGCCTTTGAGGCTCATTAGTATAATTTTAAAATGTTGATTTTAAGAACAAAGGAGTCCATGGATAACAAATATAAGAAGATTACCACAGTCACGGTGCCTGGATCTATGAGTAAGTGTCCCTGGTTTATCATGATGGATTTTAATGTCCTCACCAGCTTTGGTTGAGGTGAGTGACACAAAGCAATGGTGCCCGCTCTACTGTGGTGGTGAGGATCTATGATCTTGTATATGATGTGTACCGTCTATATGTCCCAAGTATTGCACCATGATACTAAAATACAGGCCCTGGATTCTTGTATAAGGTCTGTGGATCCTTGTGTAGTCTGTCGCCCTTTCCTATGTTATGGGATACACAGCAGCAGGTCCTGTGTACCGGCAGCTAGAACCTGTCAGCGCCGTCTCGGTCCGGTATAAGAGAGGCTCATCTCCTGTCATTATTTATTCACCATGGTTAGTCTCAGACTGTGAGTGTTTTTCCATCTCTCATCTGGACACTGTCGGGGATTTTCAGGCGTGCCGTCACTTTAAACCTCTAGTTGTAGTGTACATATTACAACATTGATAGATCAGACAGGATCCATTCATAGAACAGCTATGCTTTGTAGAGGTGAGGACGGTACCACAAGTTCTTAAGTAATTCATTTGTGTTCTTCATTCTTTATTGTGTAAGACCAACAGAACACATGAACAATATGGGAATAGTGAGGACACGCAGGTCCCAACAGTATAAGGCTGCATTCACACTGACGTGTACCCACCGTACCGTAGCACAGCGGGCACATGTCGGCGCCCTGGAGAGGTGGAGGGGGTGAGTGCTGTTCACCCCTGCCCCTCTCCATAGAAATATACAGCGCATGGCGCCATATTCAGACGAAAGATATGACATGTCTTATTTTTCTACAGGCTATGGAGCGGTACGGTGCCGCACATGAGCTGCACCATACCGCTCCCGTATGGCGCCGTGCACCCATTATGGCGTAGGGGGACGTATATATGCCATATATATGTTGGCCACATATACGTCCCTTATACGCGTATGTGAATGTAGCCTAAAACAGTGGTTTTTATATCAAAGAAGCTCAGGAAACAACAGTTTGGTCATTTTATACTATTACATAGTGAAAGAGAGTAGTAGCAAATGCAAGATGGTATAATAGACCAGTTTAAAAACAAGACAAAAGTCAGTATGAAGCAGCAATAATACCAAGATAAAAAAGGGAGGGGAGGAGGGGAAACCAGAGGGTAACGGGGGTGGGGGAGTTGTCGGAGACCCTCTATGGAGATCCAACGCCACATTGTAACAAGGGGGTAGTAGCAATATCACGAGAAATCGGGGTAATGTCTAAATGTTATCCAGGGACTCAGATAACTGGGCTACTGGATCATACACTGTGAGATTCAGCTGTAAGTTCCTCTGGCTTGTGTAGGAGGGTTATTTAGTCAAACCAGTCCGATATCTGAGGGACCAGGGTAGCTTTCCATAGTCTAGGGATGAGGGCCCGAGCTGAAATGAGCAGGAATCCCATTAAGGTCTTTATGGCTTTGGCTATAAAGGTGGAAAAACAGACAATAGTAGCACTAAAGGGTCAGTTAGTTTAGCGATCAATGTACGCACCTGTGACCAAAAGGGACACAGCCGGCCATATAGGTAACATGGTACCAAGAGCCTGGTGACATCTCCAATAGACGTCTGAGCAACTTGGGTAAACATATCGCAGCCTAGTGGAAACCCAGTACCAAATTGATAAGATTTTGTAGTAAAATAAATAATTCTTAAATACAATGGTGTACATGAATATACACTCACTGGCCACTTTATTAGGTACACCATGCTAGTAACGGGTTGGACCCCCTTTTGTCTTCAGAACTGCCTCATTTCTTCGTGGCATAGATTCAACAAGGTGCTGGAAGCTCCTCAGAGATTTGGTCCATATTGACATGATGGCATCACACAGTTGCCGCAGATTTGTCGGCTGCACATCCATGATGCGAATCTCCCGTTCCACCACATCCCAAAGATGCTCTATTGGATTGAGATCTGGTGACTGTGGAGGCCATTTGAGTCCAGTGACCTCATTGTCATGTTCAAGAAACCAGTCTGAGATGATTCCAGCTTTATGACATGGCGCATTATCCTGCTGAAAGTAGCCATCAGATGTTGGGTACATTGTGCTCATAAAGGGATGGACATGGTCAGCAACAATACTCAGGTAGGCTGTGGCGTTGCAACGAGGCTCAATTGGGACCAAGGGGTCCAAAGAGTGCCAAGAAAATATTCCCCACACCATGACACCACCAGCCTAAGTTGCAAACATCTGCGATCTATTCTTCACTGTTCTTCACATCTGCTAACTTGTCGGGAGATAATATACACGCGGAACAGTGAAGAATAGATCGCAGATGTTTGCAACTTATCAGAAGACATTATTTTTTCATTAAATAACCCATTTTAATCCCAAACCATGGTCCCTTTGAAAAATGCTCGATTCTCCCATTGACTCGCGCGTGAAAAATGCGCCGAAAACGCAAAAAAAACGCTAACAACACGCGCGTGAAAAACGCAAAAACGCTAATTACTCCAAGGAAAAATGGAACAAAAACGCAGCCAAAAAGTCAGTTTTTCACGCATTGCACCCTGACGTGAAACGCAACGCTAGTGTGGAAGAGGCCTTAGAGAGCGACTTCTGGCTGCTCCACACCCTTCTTTAAGGGATTGCAAACCTGGTGCATTGTTAGACCCATTAGAATCTGGAAGCTTTGGTCTGGAGCAGTGATCACACTTCTGTCTCCACTCCAGCAATTAGGGTTCCTGTACCAGGTCTTCCAAGAGACCAACACATGGAAAACAGCTTCCACTTTGACCTAATTCACATTGTGGTCGCTGTAATACACAAAAACCTTCAATTTCTCGCCAATTCAATAGTGACTTTGTATATACACACTGTATATAATTGTTGCTGCCCCTCGTTTAATGGTAGGAAAACTCACAATAGTGACAGAAATAACTTGACTCTGACAAAAGTAATGAAGAATAAATAAAAATGTTATTGTTCGGAGCATGATGATGCAGAAATCATTTTAAGTCACTGCATCAATAATAAAAAAAAATTCCCATCATTTGCAAAGAAAATATTAAGCCCTTTAAACATCTGAAAATGTATGTATTAGCATTTTTTTATTGTTTATTTTTACTTCTAAGAAAGCAAAGATTTGTAGTTAAAGAAATTGTTAATTTAGGAAAATATCATATTGTTTAAAGGGTCCTTAGTAAGTGTTCAGTCTCCCTGCAGTGCCTCTTCAGGAGAAATGAAGTATTACACTGCTCCCATTAAAATGAAGGGTCCATATAATCAATGGTCGTGCCGGGTCATACAGAGTTAGAGACCCTGCATATGTTGCTCTGGTTAGTAGAAGCTGTGCTGATTATTGCAGTTTCTCTAATATTGGCCTTACAAATCCGACAATGCTTTAAACTGATAAACAATAAGAATTATTTTCCTCCTCAGTGTAATTAAGAAAATCGCTCAGTATATAGGAGAAATAATGGATGACTCTGCAGAGAAAGCCCAAGAAAACCTGCTGGCGAATGGAGGTAAGACCTTACATATCCACATTGTACCTTTATAAGTGGCATTGGTGCTCCATATAGAACAGTATAGACTACTGATGGTGAACCATTTAGAGTCTGTGTGCCCAAACTACAACCAAAACATAACTTATTGTAATGTAACCAGTTACTTATTGTTTCCTGCTCTGTCACAACCTTTCAGTTGTATTGGTGTCCAGAAGACACCAATACAGTAGAAAGAAGGAGGAGAAATTATGTTTGCCTGGAACTGTAGGAGGAGATGCTGTCTTGCAATCTCTGTGCTGAGGTGATGACCTGGATGCACACAGAAAGCGATCTGAATGTCACCCGTGCCATAGGTATGCCACCAATGGTCCAGACTCTATACATACAACTTATGGACTGCCTGATCCCTATTGCCAAATATACCACTTGTTATATCTATATCTGTCATAAACATATATTTTCCATGGGATTACAATCATATGTTGCATATAGAATATGAATTGAATAAGAATTTATTAGATATTCCATAAATATTCAGTTCTAGATGCATTGCTTAAGGTGCCATAGGACAATACATTGAGGGACTGACATCCTATTATATGGACTAAGATCTGGACTTTGAGTGTTAGCTAATGAGGCAAGATGAAGGTGCTGTGAGTCAAGTAAGGAAGAACAATCCAGGAGATTGGGGCAGTTGGAGATGAGTTTTATAGTAATATATGGGAAAGATAATACAACTGTGTAACATATTTGCAAGGTTTGTGGGGTTGAAAAGAACAAAGCTTTGTGAAGTTCTACTTATAATAATACAGTATTGATCCGGACGAAAGTAAAAACCTCTATTAGGTATCCCACATAAGGAAAAAAAACTTCCTGATTCCAAACATGTCAATCAGGACAAATCTCTGGATCAGCACCCAATCTCCAGAAACTCACACCAATAATTTGTAATTGTATATTTTTCATGAAAAGGGCACGCAGTTCCTACTTGTTAAATGATAATTTTTGCCAAAAATTTCGTGGCCAATAGTGCCTGCTTGCTCTTATGTTACAGAGTCACTGGGGCACATTTACTTACCCGGCCCATTCGCGATCCAGCGGCGCGTTCTCGTGCACAGGATTCGGGTCCGGCTGGGATTTAAGATGGTAGTTCCCTCCGCCGTCCACCAGGTGGCGCGGCAGCGCCGAAATAATCTTAACGCCCCGAATGCACCATCCCATAGAAGGTGAAGGTGAGCGCTCCAAAGCGACACATTTTCGGTTTTTAAATGCGGCGGTTTTTCCGAATACGTCGGGTTTTCGTTCGGCCACGCCCCCCCGATTTCTGTCGCGCGCATGCCGGCCCCGATGCGCCACAATCCGATCGCGTGCGCCAAAAACCCGGGGCAATTCATGTACAAGCGGCGCAAATCGGAAATATTCGGGTAACACGTCGGGAAAACGCGAATCGGGCCCTTAGTAAATGACCCCCACTGTCTGTTATGATGGTGAAGTATTTTGCTTCTAGACATTTAGGGAAAACTTCATAAGAACCAAGAAAAATAGTCAAACTTTGAAGGGAAAAGTTGATTTGGATTAGGTAGACAATTCTAGAAAATAGGGGCCGCTTTAAAAGAAGCCCGATGGATAGGAATAGGTTTTAAGAGAAGAGTGGATCAGAGAAGGAGCAGATCAATCATAGTATGACATATGCAGTAATTTGTAGAGGCACTTGTAGTCCAAACCATATGGTGTGCAGGCAGGGCAGGTGCCAGCATTGGGAATATCTGGGCAAGTGCCGAGAGCTGCTGGGAGGGCACCATAAGGCTGTACATAAGGAATCCATTGATGTGAAGGGGGGCTGTATCTAATGAATCCATAGGGTGTGAGGGGGGCCTATATAAAATTATACAGCCCCCTCATGGTTATTTTATATACACCCCCCTCATGGTTTGATATGATAAACTAGGGAATATTTTAGGGAACAGAAGACTGTTGTAGGTTCTGAATTTTTAATTCACTCCAAAGAGGCCCACTGAGGCTCTGTCGCCCAGGGGCCTACTGAAACCTGGAGCCAACCCTGTGTGCAGATCTTGGTCTCACACTCAGGGTGGTGGACTTATCTTAGCTAGATGTATTTTCTAGTTACTACAAACTCCCAGTCGGGGGCCGCTGAAGGAATCTCGAATGGGCCGTGTAGTAATGTGCCCCTTGTGCAAATTTGATTTTGCATCGGTAAAGTGCAGCTGCACCACAAAAGGGTTGTGTGCGACCAAGTCGAGTCTAAATACATTTGTCGTATGTAGCGCAGGTCCTAGATAAATGTCCCCACTATTCTTATGTCATAACTGTTTTTTTATCACGCTAGCCAGAGTTAGCTGAGGCTTCTTTTTGCGTGAGTGCTTGTGGTTTTGTTTGGTACCGAGTTCTGGTAATGTGTGATGTTTGGATCACTTTATATTATATTTTTACACAATTTGATGGAGATTTTATGGCGCTCCGTAAAGCAAGGTTAAACAAAATATTGGGGGGTTATTTACTAAGGTCCGGCGGACGCAGTGCCGCCGAGTGTTCCGACTTTTCTTTTCGGGGATGCCACCGGGACAGGGATGTACAAGGGCAATGTGTCGCACGGGATCGGATTTGTTTGGCGCAATCGTGTAGGCTTTCATGCGACCACAAAATGGGGGGCGGCCGTCTGACGATCCCGACGCAGTTAAAATTAGTTTGGCAATCCAAGCATTTACATGCACCGGAAGAAGAAGTTGAACTCCGGCGGACCGGAGCGGGGAACTGCAGGTGGCGGTCCCACATCGCGTTACCGCATGCGTTTAAAACGCACGCCCACAGCTGAGTGAGATTTGCCTATTAACACCAGCTGTTACAAAGAACCTGTTTTAAAAAACGCAAATGATAACGCTTGCGATGTTAACATATGCGTTAACAATGTGTTTACGGTGCAGCGTTTGGTAAACACAGTGTGTTAACAGCTGTTTAAGTCAGTCCACTCTTCAGCTATTGCAATGCCTTTGTAAATGCATGTAGGTAAGAGGGGAATGTACCGCAAGAAATGGACTGGCAATCTAAGTCAATCGCAGCAGCTTGTGACATTCTCTGGCATGGGAAACGCATCCTCGGGAATCGCGCTTCTCAAGGGTAAGTAATGTGTATAAATGCAGCTATTTGTTTAGCCAAAGTTTATTATATATATATGAGAACAAAGGTGTTGTAGTTTTACTTTTTATTTTTTGACATTTTTTTTTACCTTTTGTTTTTTCTATTACTGGTTTGATTCTCTATGTCACTATAAAAGACACTTTCTTGAGCCCCTCTGCTGGGCCCCATGAAGGGCCTGATAGCTGCGTGTACTGTTATCAACTGATACACACAATCTATTATCAAAGAATATTTGTGTACAGTGTATACATACCCACTGTATAATACACACTGTAACAGGCCAGTATTACAACAGATCTAGCACAAAACCACAAGCAGGTTTATACAATGATATCTGCGAGTTGTTGTTATTACTTATTGCCTGCCCCTTACATAGCAGCAAACATAATCCTGTAGCGTGTTAGTTGAGATTGGCATCATTTAACATCAGTCTCTGACCAAAGGGTCAATACATAATTCCCGAGTCAGGGAGATTTTTGAAGAATACACAATGAGGGAATACATTGTAGTCGCTTTTTTGTCTATTTTTGGCGTTGTCCTTGGCGCCAGTTGGTGGTCAAATGCTGTTTTGGGGGGACTTTCCCATTGCGCCAAACATAGGACAGTGCAAATTCATTATTGCATAGCCTGGTTTTAAACTGAACTGAATTCATGATTTGTCTTTGTGCAAATTTCGTTTAGGGTGCAAGTTTTTGGCAGATAAAATGTCCGTCACCCCCTGTGTATGAAATCAGGCGGAAAATCACAACAAGAACATTTTTTGCGACAACGCAAAAAAAATATTGTGAGACAAACCAAAATTTTAAATAACAAATCAACAGATGTGGTATGAGCTCATCTCATAGACCCATTTCAGACCGTCTTTCCAAGTCTGACATGCCATCCATGAGTTTTGGGCAGTTAGGCATTTCTATTTTCGATGTGAGGAATCACAGTCCGTTTTTTCATAGGAGGACAATCTGGACTGTGGACAATGAGACAAAAACCAACAGCTTGCCGCGCTGGGGTCCTGGGGTTCAAGTCCCGGGTCAACATACTGTAAAGAGTAAGATTGTTGTTCTCCTTGTTTGCATGGGGTTCCTCAGGGCTCTCCAGTTTCCTCCCACACTCCACAAAACATATCGGTAGTGGTTGATGTAGGGACTGTGAATCCCCATTGGGGACAGGACGGATTTGACAACTCTGTGCTCGTGTGTAACTGGTGTGCTCTAAGATAAAGTAAAGTCAAGCTACTTATTTTCTAATAAAAAGATACTAGCAGCGACGCTTCCGGTGTATTGTGTCTTCTCTCTATCATCCACGCGAGATCGGCCCGCAACTTCTGGCCCCGGGCCCTCGACACGGCCCGTCAATGCGTCAGCCGTTAACTAAAATCTGCTTTTTCTGTATTTCAGCTGAGCTTCCATTTTCTTTGCGACATAAAAAAAAAACCTATGAACTAGGATGTGGAAAAAACCATCGAAAAACTTGCAACTGGGCGCGTTTTTGGGATAGCAACATCACAACAGGTCTGAAAGAGTACATAATTCGGCCATCGCTCTAGAAATGATCAAGTATCCATAACATCCAGATAATCCGAACTGGTCAATGTCGATCATATTAGATTTCAAGTATTAACTCAAACACTTGTATTCGTACACTACAGGTGCGATAGATATATATACAGGCAGTCCCCGGGTTCATACAAATTAGGTTTTCATAGGTTTGTTTCTTAAGTTGAAGTTGTATGTTAGTCAAAACTGTTATTTTTATCATTGTAGATCTAGACTCAAAATTTTTAGCATTTTTTCTGAACAGGGGTCCTTAAGTATGGGTCCTTAAGTAGGGGGGCCGTCTGCTATCTGTAGTATATATGCGAAATTCCAGGAGAGGTAGGCAAATGACAGGTGGGGGTCCTTGCCTGCAGGGGATAGCCCTGAGCGGAATGCACGTCATCCAAGTGTCCAACTTCTTATCTGCTCCTCACATAAAGTTAAGTCTGAAGTGTTTTTTGTAGCATTCCTGTGCAGAGAGGGGCCGTTGAGGAGTCCCGGGAACTGGCACAACACCCAGGAGCCAGCGCATACACTCAGGTAATACAGACCTGATCATGTGTAGCTCTATATACAGCAGCAGCTGCACTCTCATCACCTGAATTAACAAGGTAATGCCTTATTATACATCAGTCATCTCAGTTCTATATCCTATCAATCTGCCATAGATGTTGGCGACTACAAGTCCACAGACGAACGTTAAAGACATCTTTACCCATTTGTTCATTAAACTATATCCAGCTGTGATGCGTTTCATTAATATGATATACATGTTTTAAGTGACCAACTTCTTGGCCCCAATTTTGCTTCTTTTTTTACTTCTTTGGAGTTCAGGAAACATTCGGTTAATTTAGTACCTGGTGTAATCAAAAACTGGGTTGCCAAATATATTGTTCTCTTTCCACGTTTTCTCAAAGCGGTATTAAATTTTTCTTCTAGTATTAAATACAATACATTTGCTACAATCTTTACCATTCAGACTCTTAAAAAGCAAAACCTATTCTGATTACTTTGGCTCAACTAGATTTTCCTGTGGTTCCTTACTGATAGGCACAGAGACATTATAGCCATATATTAGAGACCTATGTCCAATAGTTCCTTAATACCTATGGTATCAGGAACTACTAAAATGTGTAACTAAACTATGAACCTTTTTTTAATGTTATTTCAGAACTAAAATAGAGCGGGATAATTGTTAACTTTGAAATGTACTTCATTACATAGCAGCTTATCTGCGCCATGTGTACTGTTCTTTCTCTGTGTAGTGAGGCACGGTAGGAAAGTATCCAGATGTTCAATTATTCAGATAGATTAGGAGGCTAATTTGCACTATCCTTTACACAGGTGGTCCCCTACTTAAGGAACACCCCTATCTTACATACAAGACGCCCCTAGTTAAAGACGGACCCCTGTGCCCTCTGGTTGAGCTACTCTGGATGCTTTACTTTTAAGTCCCAGACTTAATGATCAGCGTGTAAGGTGTCGTAATGAAGATTATTGATAAGCCTGGTCCATTACAAAAGAAAAATGTGAAAATACTCCAAGTCCTACTGGGTGCAAAAAATGTTTTTTGTCTGGATCTACAATTAGAAAGAAATATTACAGTTCCGGACTCACATACAAATAAGTACCACCCACGGAACCCTCTATACCTACCTACCCTTTAAGCCATTCAAGGTATTCCTTTCTCCTTCAGTGGAGAGGATAGATTTTCTTCATCTTGCTGAAATCCTCCCCTTGTGCTTGTGTCACATAGCTGGCTCTCTGACACCTCTCACCAGGCTGGAGATGTCCAGTAACACACCTCAGTAATCGCAGGTACAAGACACCTGATCCTTCCCTGTGTGACAAGTGGATTGTATCCGGGACCGGGTCACTGCTTTCTGTACAGAATAATTACACTAAATATGTGATTAATACATTCATGAGATATATCAGTGATCGAAGTCATCCCCGGGTTACTTGCAGTTTGTTCTTAAGTTGATTTGTATGTAGTCGGAACTGTAATTTATAATTGTAACCACAGCCAAATTTTTTTTGGTGTCTTTGACAATTGTATTTTAAAAAACTTTTGGGCTGTTCATAAGAACCAGGGTAACAATAAATATGAACACCTCTATACTGTTGTGATCAGTGCCGCACTAGGTGTAAATTACTAACATGGTCGATGAACTAGCGTGTTATGGTCAGGGGTAATTCTTGTGGCAATTTTTCATCATTTTAGTCCTATGCACTCTTTGTGACACTCTATCTCACTATCTAATCTCTCTAAATACTAGATCTAGTCTATCTATACACTATGTTCTATGTACTAGTCGGGGCGGACGTTGCGAGTAGACCTGTATATCTGATGCGGGACAGAGTGCACCAAGCAGAGACGGGGGAGGCAGCGGAGTCGTACAGAGCGGTCGAGGCTCAGAGCGACAGCTAGCTGCAACATCGAGGAGCACGTAGCGTATCGTAGTCGGGAGCGCCGATCGTAGCTATCGCAAGAGCTAGGGTCGTATCTCGAGCGACTACAGTCGAGCGTCAGGACGCATCACGAGCGCGATCATCTAGCGAGTAGTCAAGTAGGCGTATCGTCAGACGACGAGCAGTCAGCGTAACGGGCAGTCGACAGATCGATCAGATCAGTCGACTACTCTACTATCATCAGCTATCTCATACTATCTATTTATTATCTCAATTGTTATCTATTCACGATCTATCTATCAGTCGATCTATCTATCTATCTACCTATATCGCGATAGTATCTATCTTCATATCTATCTATCTCATAGCACTATCGCGTAGCGTCTATCGTCTAGTCTATCTATGTAGCTCATATCTATCTATCTATGCATGACTCTCTATCTATCTTAGTCTAACATCATGACTATTGTATCTCATTCTATCTGCTACAGTATGACAATGTTTATATATAATATATATCTTTATATTGGAGATATAACTTCTTATGGAACAAATTCAGTTCCACGTACCATAAGAAAAATTGCATTGGAAATGGCGGAGTTATGGTGGTTAATTTCATTCCCGGTGATTAAACAACTCTTGCAGCTCGGATAGGATGAACACAGTCCGCTAAAGCCCAACTAATCCGAAAATTCAAAGTTTCATCATACCAGACCTGAAGGTGGAGGAAGGAGTTCACTGAATATTCCTTCCAGTGTGATGAAGAAATGGTGTTTGCATAATTTTATATAAATTTATAAATGTCTGTGCTGTCTAGTGAATGAAAACCAGCATGATCTACTATTGTCCCAGCCATCATCAGCAAATCTCTATCCAGTGCTAATAAACTAACACACTGAAACCCCATGTCCCCTTCAATCCTGTTCCCTGTACCCCACCTTTACCCCCAAACCAATATGTTGTAAGGTGCTTTGGCAATGCTAACTTATATGGTACTGCCAATAAAGCTTCTTTGAATGGAATTTGAATGGAACTATTACTTACATGCACTGATACACGTAACTAAATACAACTTGTAAACGTGGAATTACAGATGTAGAAAATTTTCAGTCCACAGGGTGTAAACATCATTCCCTTAGCTAACAGCAGCAGAGATCGTTGAAATGTGGAAGAATGTAAAGCTAAGGACTTGTATATGCAATCATTTCATTTATTTAGCAGAAGTTGAAAATCTCTTTTATCAGAATTATCTGTGGTAATTGTTGTGAAAGTTAGACCAGTTGAACCAGTATAATATTGTGTATCTGACAAAGACCCCAGTCTGTAATAATTCATTCAACAGAAGCTTTATTGACAAGTACCAATACAAGTTAGCATTGGCAACACCTTATAGTTGTTTAATTGAACGTATGATGGGAAGAAAAACATCTGATGTCTAGACTTTATTGTGCCTGCAGTGAATAGTGTAGAGAAAGATAGAAGATAGAAGATATATATCAATGGTGAACATCATGGTTATTTTATACCCCCCAGCACCCATGTTCCCCCTTCATCCACGTCCTCATTACATTGTACCCCAACCTACTTCTTATTGTAGATAGAGTGATACGATCAGATAGTAGATCGATAAATAGATAGATAGAAGATTGGATTGAAAATGGATACATAGGAAAGATAGACATAAGTTTACGAGATAGATAGCTAGCTAACAAGAAGATGGATAAACAGATAGATAGTTATAGTAGAATAAATGATTGCGAATGGATAGATAGATAGACACATACTGGTAGGTTGATAGATGTGACCCCCATTCGGGACAGGACCGAATTGGCAAAACTCTGTGCAGTGCTGTGTAGAATATTGTAGGCGCTTATTAAATAAAGAAAAGAAATTTTATTACTATTATGATAGACAGACATTAAAAAAAAAACAGGTGATAGAATAGACATGAAATAAATAGAAGATATAGATGATAGGAAATGAGATAGAAAGATAATAGATATACAGACATACATACATGAGATAAATAGTAGATATAGATGATAGATACTGCTGCGACTAGATAGAGAGTAGATATGACGTGTAGGATATGAGATGGGATACTAGACCGACTAGATAGATGATAGATGACTAGACTCGATCAGCCCGCTCTGCGATACGGCCGACTTTGAGTCGATGATAGATTGAGACTGATCAAGGCGATACTGTACGTAGATGACTTAGGCTATGAGACTAGAGCGATCGCTATCGGCTCGATAGATGACTCAGCTATGGATCTAGCTAGACTGACTCCATCGAGACTGTACGACTCGTCGACGTAGTCGATGCTACGAACGTAGACTCTCAATGTGGATGCTTATGATATGATAGATCCTGTCGATAGATAGATAGATGATTAGAAACGATCAGAGATAGATAGATTAATGAGTTAGAAATATGGAAGAGCTAGATACACTAGTAACGTCCATCAGAAGCACAATGCATGGCTTTAAAGCAAGGAGGAGTTTGATAATAGATATTCTTAGGTAAAAAATGACTTTATACGATATTTTTTTTCCGAGTAACATGTAAATCACATCATATTCTCTTCAGGTTGGGGACTATGGACGCTCTCATAGGACTTCGGATGATCTGGGGAAACTTGACGTCTTTGCTGAAAGTACAACATCTCTTGTTTAATGCACCAAAGTCACGGGACCCGGTTTTTCCATACACAGGATCTTGATGAAACCAAACCACTCGCTTGACCGGTCTGGATCCTAGAACTCAACCAGAGGTGATGGGGTCGGCCCTGGGCGTGGTTTAACAATGTGTCTATACCTACCCTGGTTATGGAGTCAAATACTATAGATTGTCTCTAGTGAACTGCTTTGTGTGTTACATTGCATACATTGTCTTTCTGTAGAGTTTTATAGTATGGACAACCCAGCATAGAAATACATAATCATCACCCAGTCAATACATACGCTTACATTTTGTAAGGGTTTTCTTTGATTGGTGTGTTACGGCCACCACAGTTTTATCTGTATGGCCAACATTTTGAAAAACGTTTATAGAGATAGAATGTCTCACTGATTGAAAGACACACCTTGTTGGACACGAACTCTTCTATGATATACTCTTACATACTTACCCTTACCAGAACCTGACGTTTTGATTTCTTTCTGTCATTTTGTTATTTACACTTCCAGGAGCCGTATCTTTTTTATAAACCTCCCATAGAAAAGATTGTATGGGAATGCTTGGTTTTTTTTCGCGGACAGATACGGAATCTCTTTTTAATGGACCGGAGGAATGGCTGGATGCAAATTAGCCTGAGGGCTCCAGGCTCCATTAAACCCTACTATAGAGCCTGGAGCCCCTTATTCCTGGTGGTAGACTGCACTTCTGTTTGAGGATAATGGTAATATAGAGCGGGATAATTGGGCATAACACACAGTCGAGCCAAAAAAAAGACACTTTATGCCTTTAGTCCAGGTGCATGGGCGCTATGGCTATTAGGAGTTAGGTACAGTGTTTGTTTAGCGATGGCCTCCTTCTCCTAAAATTCAACTTTTACCAGGGCTCCATGGGGGCACACAGAAAGAGGAGGAGCACTGCTCACCCCTCACCCTCTCTCATACTCAGCACAGGCTGGCTACAAATACACACCCAAAATAAAAGAAATGTCTATATTCTCCATGCACAGTCCATGGTGCAAGTAAGAACAACATGGTGCAAAGTGTATCAGATCCGGGCGCGCCATAGCATCAAGGGGACTGATATCCGGCCCACGAATGTGCTGCCCAGATATCGGTCCCCCGTTACGATCACGTGAGATGAGCCCTAAAAAATTCTATGTTTGTGTATAGTTGTTATGGGGCCGCCACACATTTTCACTTTGTGCGCCTAAGTGTAAGTAGTGCGCCTAAATTTCTGGCGCACTGTTTTTGCCAGAATTATCACAAGCTACAACCATCGGTGATAAGTATTTTCTGCCTCTTATTAATAACTTTACTTTAACGGTTTAGCGCAATTTTTGGCGCAAGTTAGGCGCAATTAGACTTCGGGCAGTTATACTGTGATCCTGCTACAAGCTTCCTCTCTGCGTTCTCCCACATCCCAGAATGAAGAATGAACACTCACAGCAGCACCCATGGTGTGTGAGACACCCAGCACCCAGTGACCTCCTCAGCAGGGGCTTTCTCCGGAGGGGATCCCCACGTGCTGGTCCCTGCTGCACCCCTGTAATTCTGCCACAAATTCCCCTCAGACACACTGGTGATACTGTGCAGAATTTCATGGGGGGACACTTGTTGTAGGTTCTGCAACGGTTCGCAAACTGTGCAAATTCTCTTGCTCTTGCTGTGAGCTCAGGAGTTTGCAGAATATTTTTGTAAATAGAAGGTGAGAACTTGAATAGGAGTCTGCAGCTCTTGTCTGCAGAGTAAAAAAGAAATCTAATGTATCTAGTATCGGTACCAGTGTCTGTAATGTATCTAATTAAATCTATTATATGTTCCAGTGTCTGGCTGAGCTTCTGCTGCTAGAAATGAGCTGTTCTGCAAAGGGGCTCCAGTCTTTCTTCTCAGATAACGCACCTCGGGCTGGGTGTTTTTTTGGACGCCCGTTTTTGCGCCTAAATGCAAAGTCCGGCACGTAGATGAATATCATGTAGCGCATCTGGAAAACATGAACATCTGGAAATGAATGATAGATGAGGGAAGGGGTTTTTTGGTTGCGCAGCGAATTTGGTGTTAATCGCAAAAATGGCCAAAAACGGTGCGCCTAAACGAAAAAGGCGCAAAAAACAACAGAAAAAACAAGTGAAAATGTGGCCATGGTTTTCATGCATGTAGGCTCTGTTAATTGTCTAATTATATAGTGGAGCGTTATACAAGTGCCCTGTGCCGCGTCCGTCCCTCGTGGTAAGCGTGGACAGTATTCAGTTTGTTTTGTACACAGTTCGTCGGATAGCCGGCTGAACTCTATACCTCCTGAGCTGCCTGGACATTACAAAGAAAGTAGAAACTCCCTAATAGTTTCATTAGGAAAATATTCAGCCACGCTTATTGGGAAGAAGGGAACATGAGGTGAATGGCGGTGATGAGTCATTGGCAGGCGATGGCCACCCCCCCCTTATGTACAGTTTTTATATATAAACATTATATGACGTTCCGTTTCTATTAAATGTTTGGACATATGGAGATGGGTTTCAGTGAGGCCATTCTAGGCCTTTTTTTGTAAATAGATGAGACCTAGAATTATTAATGACGACGGCACACAATAAGATATACTCCAGCTATTTGTCAGAAGGACTGTTATTACATAACTATGGTCCTCCTTTACATCATTAAGAGGATTTCTGAATCCACTATAGGGCAGTGTTTAAGGGGGAATAATTGTAGCAATGACACAATGGCTCCTGAGGTGATCACCTGCCCCCCGTGCTTTTGTCTTGATAAAGACTTGTGATGACAATCACTTCTTTTGCACTTGTGATGTCGGGCGGCAGGGCCTGCTCTATCCCGTCACATTTGAGGCCAAGGATTGGCTCAGAATCACATGTGCAAGCCTTCGAAGGAATAGATGGTCTCACGCAGGAGCAGGGACGTCCTGCAGAGGGGTAAGTACAGAGTCCTCCTCTATTTAGCAAAACTACAACCCCTATGATTCTATTAGTCCTATAGGAAGCATTGGAAGAACAAACCCTTCAGATAGCTTTTTGGTGTGTTGGTGGTTTCTGTAAAATGTATCTATATGTAAATACAAATATATGTAAATTAATTTCATCCACCCCTCAGGCATGTTTAATACTGGCTTGGAGCCTGGAAATTTCTTGTGCAATAGGCTAGTACAACTAAATGATCGGCCCTATGGGGCACCCTAAGGCTTCTGAGCCCAGGTGCTACCTGCACCCTCGGCCTAATGTCTCAATCAGTATAACCTGGACTCAAGACACATATTACATGTCATGGTTACACCTCCTACAGGTCAGTGATTGTTATTCTCAACATAATCTCCATGTTGTACAGGAAAACAGACTCGTATGTTTGTCTACACCGTCCTCTCTGTATGATACATGATGTCCACCAGGTTAGGGGGAGTGTGGGTAACTTGTCAACTTTTACACAATAACATTTTTTTATTTAAAGTGGCCATATCTCCTTTTACGTAAGCTACCTACCCCCCACATTAAGGATATGACACACCACCTTTAAGGTAAGGTGTGGACACAACCCTTTTTAACACTCCTCCATGTTGGTCATGCCTCTTTTTCAAAACTGCATCATAAAGTCCCATATTCACATATGGTACGACTATGATCCAGTGGATCCAGCGCATTCTGCCAGATTCAAGACAGTTTTCTCTCTCTTCTGCACTTTTGGAGGAAACATTATTACATGAGCCTTCCAGACATTGTGGGAGAGTTTGGCAAAGTATGTTGGCAAATTTATTGATCATAATTATTGATTACACCCATCAGAGGTTGGCCTTAGGGATATGAGTGTTGTATAAATGGACGCACAGTGAACAACAGCCCAAACACTTGACACACTTGTTGTCTGATGGGTGTTTAGAAAGGCAGAGACACTACATCAGTTTCATTCCTATTTTTAATGGCCAGTGAAAGATGGTAACCGGTAATTTCATATGGACATTATTCACAGAAGTTTTAGGGTGGCAAAGAGTAGTTGGGGGGGAGGGTCAATGACTTTTTAGGTCCTAAGGTCCGCCCTGAATTATCATTGGCTAGAAGAATTGCTTCAAGGCTGGGCTTCTCTGGTAATTTTTAGGAACTTATTTTACTGGAAGTAGTTGGGCAGACGGCGCGCATGACCCTTTCTGCTCCATTAATCTCCATCTAGACTGACGAAATTGCAGAGCCACCGGGGACTCCCCATCTACGTCGGCTACATAGAGATTAATGGAGCAGAACATCATGCAGTCGCAGTCCGTCTGCTTCAGTCTCTGAGTGCGGCAGAGGGGTCCGCTGAGGTACTGGGATCCCCTATCTGGCCCCCTTGTTTTTGTGATCTGTGGGGGTCCTACATCACTGCGACCTCTACAATTCGTCAAGTTAGGCTATTATTCCTGTGGAATATTATCCACTGCGTGGGTCCAGTTGTTGTTTATAGCCGGAAATTGATTAGATTAATAGCTAGAGATGCTTTTTTGACGTCTCTCTTGCCTAAAGGATGAATTTCCGTGACCATGGGCCCTTCATCAATTAAACTTAGAATTAAAATAAATCTACCATCAAAATCTCATCATGATAAACAGGAACGTTACAATTCGATCCATGCCCTGGTTGAACTGTGGAATCTTTTCTTATATTTGTTAGCACAATTCTCTTCTGAAATCATGTTCTACTCTATGCTGATGAGCCTGTAGGGCTCTGGGTGGCATCAAATAGAGTCGCTCCATGGGTTGCAGCTTCACCGGCTGTACCTGTCTCTCCTTCGTGTCCAGCACTACCCCCTCCAAACTGTCTCTATAATCTCTATCTCTAAGGTGGGAGTAAAGCCATTCTCTTACACCAGTCGTGCAAGCTAACAACACAGAGTGACTCTGGTAACTCCCTGCCCTCAGAGCTTTGAGGCTCATTAGTTATAATTTTAAAATTGTTGATTTTAAGACCAAAGGAGTCCATGGATAAAATATAGAAGATTACCACAGTCACGGGCCTGGATCTAGTGAGTAGTGTCCCTGGTTATCTTGATGGATTTTAAGTCCTCCACCAGGTTTTGGGTGGAGGGAGTGACACAAAGAATGGTGCCTCCGCTCTACTGTGGGGTGAGGATCTACGAGAGGCCATTTGTAGTATGATTGTACGTCTATATGTCCCAAGTATTGCACCATGATACTAAAATACAGGGCCCTGGATTCTGTTATAAGGCGTGGATCCTTGGTATTCTGTCGCCCTTTCCTATGTTATGGGATAACACAGTCAGCAGGTCCTGTGTGACCGGGCAGCTAGAACCTGTCAGTCGCCGTCCGGTCCCGGTATAGAGAGGCTCATCTAACTGTCATTATTTATTCACCATGGTTAGTCCTCAGACTGTGAGTGTTTTTCCATCTCTCATCTGGACACTGTCGTGGATATCCAGGCGTGCCGTCACTTTTAAACCTCTAGTTGTAGTGTACATATTACAACATGATAGTCAGACAGGATCCATTCATAGAACAGCTATGCTTTGTAGAGGTGAGGACGTTCCAACAAGTCCTTAAGTAATTCATTATTTTTCTTTCATTCTTTAATTGTGCAACAGAAAACATGAACAATATGGGAATATTGAGGACACCAGGCCAAGGAGAGTATAAGGCCTGCATTCACACTGACGTGTTACCCCGTAACCGTAGCACCAGAGGCACATGTCGCGCCTGGGAGAGGTGGAGGGGGTGAGTGCCGTTCACCCCTGCCCCTCCATAGAAATATACAGCGGCATGGCGCCATATTAGACGAAAGAGTATGAAATGTCTTATTTTTCTAAGGCTATGGGAGCGGTACGTGCCGCAACTGGAGCTGTCACCATAACCGCTCCGTAGGCGCCGTGCAACCCATATGGCGTAGGGGGACGTATATATGCCATATTATAATGTTGGCCACATATACGTCCCTTATACGCGTCTGTGAATGTAGCCTAAAACAGTGGTTTTTATATCAAAGAAGCCGATGAAAACAACAGTTTGGTCCTTTTATTACTATTACATGGTGAAAAGAGTAGTAGCAAATGTCAGATGGTTAATAGACCAGTTTAAAAACAGACAAAAGTCAGTATGAAGCAGCAATAACCAAGATAAAAAAAAGGGAGGGGGAGGAGGGGAGACCAGTAGGGTAACGGGGGTGGGGGACGGTTGTCGGAGACCTATATGGAGATCCAACGCCACATTGTAACAAGGGGGGAGTAGAAATATCACGAGAATCGGGGTGGAAATGTCTAAATGTTATCAGGACTCCGCACGAACTGGGCTACTGGATCAACACTGTGAGATTCGCTATAAAGTTCTTTAGCCTGTGTTCGAGGGTGAAATTACTCAAACCAAGTCAGATAGCTGAAGAACCCGGGTTAAGTTTCCATGTCTAGGGGATGAGGGCCCAGCTGTAAATCAGCATAAATCCATTAAGGTAAGTCCTTTATGGGTTGCTATAGAAGTGGAAAAAGGACAATAGTTAGTAGCACAACGGGTCAGTATCGTTTATAGCGATCAATGTAACGCACACCTTTGACCAAAGGGACACAGTCCGCCATAAGCAGGTAACATGTACCAAAGCCTGTGACATCCAATCAGACGTCTGAGCAACTTGGGTCCAATTTGCAGCCTAGTGGAACCCATACCAACTTGATAAGATTTTGTATGTAAATAAATAATCTTAAATGCAATGGTGTGCATGAAATTATAATATATATGTAAGGGTTCGCTCAATGTGGGGGTCGGCAAACTGCAAAGTCTCATTGACGCAGGATTCCAAGTTGAACACTGTGCATTTATTCCACAAAACCCAACAGTATCAAACAAAAACTCAAATAAAAATCCTGCCTGTCCGCCTCTAACTAACACTTGGCGGCCCTCACTATCGCACCTGAGTGCTTCTCCCTGCCGCATGAAACAACGTTCAGTAACCCGTGTCACTCACGTGTGCTCTCACCCAGTCCAGCTTCTTCGTGTCTCAGTTTAAGCCCCTTCTATACTGGCGTTTTTTCACAGTGCGAGTTACTGCGCGTGCATTTGAACGGGCCAGATTTGCTTGCACTCTGTCCATTGTATTCAATGGCTCTTTCTCCATTGCGTTGTTTTTGACGCGCGTGCTTGCGTTCGTTTGCACGCGCGGTCAAAATCGCAGCATTGCTCTATTTTGCGAGTCACGGCAATTTTCATCTCCACGCCCCTTCAGTGCTATTGGCGATGTCATCAAGACGCATTGCACTCGCATACAGCAGTGCACATGCGAGTGGCATGCTATTTAAAACATCTGCATTTGTTCTTCACACACATAAGTATTGTTCTTCACATGTATTTTGTTCGCGCGTTCCGCCGCGGTATCTCCGAAAAGTAAGCAGATGTGCGAACAGCTTGTAATCTATCCTGCACTGTGGTTTCTGCACGGTGTTTTTTTCTAAATGATCCTGTGGTCACTGTTTTCACTGGTTCACTGGTTTATTAATCTATTCTTCACTGTTCTTACTATCGCTAACTTGTCGGGATGATAATATACACGCGGAAACAGCAAAAATAAATCGCAGATGTTTGAACTTATCAAGAAGACATTATTTTCATTAATAATACCCACATTTTAAATCCCAAACCATGTGTACACTTTGAAAATCTCGATTCCCCATTGATCGCGCGGGGAAAAGTGCGCCGAAAACGCAAAAAAAAAAAACGCTAACAACCCGGCTGAAAACGCAAAAACGCTTAATTATCCAAGAAAAATGGAACAAAAACGCAGCCAAAAAGTCCAGTTTTTTCACGCATTGCACCTGACGTAAACGCAACGCTGATGTGGAAGAGCTCTAGAGAGCGACTTCTGCTGCTCCAACCTTCTTTAAGGATTGGCAACCTGGGGCATTTGTTAGACCCATTAGAAAGCTGGAAGATTTGGTGCTGGAGCAGTATCACACTTCTGTCCCACTCCAGCAATGAGGGTTCCTGTACCAGGGTCTTCCAGAGACCAACACAGTGGAAAACAGCTCCACTTTGACTAATTACATTGTGGTCGCTGTGAATACAACAAAACCTTCAATTTCTCGCCAATTCAATCGTGACTTTGTATATACACACTGTATATAATTGTTGTCTGCCCCTCGGTTTAATGGTAGGAAACTCACAATAGTGACAGGAAATAACTTGACTCTGCAAAAGTACATGAAAATAATAAAAATGTTATGTTCGAGCATGATGACAAGAATCTTTTAGTCACTGCATCAATATAAAAAAAATTCCCATCATTGCAAAGAAAATATTAAGCCCTTTACAACATCTGAAAACTGTATGTGTATTAGCCATTTTTTTATTGTTTATTTTTACTTCTAAGAAAGCAAAGATTTGTAGTTAAAGAAGAATGTTAATTTAGGAAAATATCATATTGGTTTAAAGGGGTAGCCTTAAGTGTCAGTCCTCCCTGCGTGCCTCTTCAGGAGAAATGAAGTATTACACTGCCTCCATTAAAATGACAGGGTCCATATAATCATGCGTCCTGGCCGTCTACAGAGTTGCGACCCTGCATAGTGTTGCCGGTTAGTAGAAGCTGTGCTGATTATTGCAGTTTTCTCTAAGTGGCCTTACAAATCGACAATGCTTGTAAACGAAATAAAATAAGAATATTTTCCTCCTCAGTGTAATTAAGAAATCGCTCAGTAAATAGGAGAAATAATGGAATCTGCAAGCAAAGCCCAAGAAAACCTGTGGCGAATGGCAGGTAATAGACCTTAACATAATCCACATTGTACCTATACTTATAAGTGGGCATTGGGTGCTCCACTAGAGAACAGTATAGACTACTGAGTGAACAATTTAGAGTCTGTGTGCCCAAACTACAACAAACATAACTTATTGTAATGAACCAGTTACTTTGTTTCTGCTCTGTCCACACCTTCGGTTGTATTGGTGTCACAGAACACAATACGTAGAAAGAAGGAGGAGACATTAATGTTTGCCTGAACTTAGGAGGAGATGCTGTCTTGCAATCTCTGTGCTGAGGTGAGTGACTGGATTGCACACCAGTAAAGCGATCTGAATGTCACCCGTTGCATAGGATCCACAATGGTCACAGACTTCTATACATACACTTAGGACTGACTGATCCCTTTGCCAAATATACCACTTGTTATATCTATATCTGTCATAAACATATATTTTCCATGGGATTACAATCATATGTTGCATATAGAATATGAATTGAATAAGATTTATTAGATCTTCCATAAATATTCATTCTAGATGCATTGCTTAGTGCCATAGGCAATACATTGAGGGACGGACATCCTATTATATGGACTAGATCTGGACTTTGAGTGTTAGCAATGAGGCAAGATGAAGGTGCTGTGAGTCAAGTAAGGAAGAACAATCCAGGAGATTGGGGCAGTGGAGAGGAGTTTATAGTAATTATGGGAAAGATATACAACTGTGTACATATTTGCAAGGTTTGTGGGGTTGAAAAGAACAAAGCTTTGTGAAGTTCTACTTATATAATACAGTATTGATCCGGACAAAGTAAAACCTCTATAGGTATCCCACATAGGAAAAAATTCCTTATTCCAAACAGTTCAATCAGGACAACTCTCTGATCAGCACCCTCTCCAGAAACTCACACCAATAATTTGTATTGTATATTTTTCATGAAAAGGGCACGCAGTTCCTACTTGTTAAATGATAATTTTTGCCAAAAATTTCGTGGCCAATAGTGCCTGCTTGCTCTTATGTTACAGAGTCACTGGGGCACATTTACTTACCCGGCCCATTCGCGATCCAGCGGCGCGTTCTCTGCACAGGATTCGGGTCCGGCTGGGATTTAAGATGGTAGTTCCTCCGCCGTCCACCAGGTGGCGCGCAGCGCCGAAATAATCTTAACGCCCCGAATGCACCATCCCATAGAAGGTGAAGGTGAGCGCTCCAAAGCGACACATTTTCGGTTTTTAAATGCGGCGGTTTTTCCGAATACGTCGTGTTTTTCGTTCGGCGGCACCACGCCCCCCCCGATTTCTGTCGCGCGCATGCCGGCCCCGATGCCACCAAATCCGATCGCGTGCGCCAAACCCGGGCAATTCATGTACAAGCGGCGCAAATCGGAAATATTCGGGAACACACGTCGGGAAAACGCGAATCGGGCCCTTAGTAAATGACCCCCACTGTCTGTTATGATGGGTGAAGTATTTGCTTCTAGACATTTAGGGAAAACTTCATAAGAACCAAGAAAAATAGTCAAACTTTGAAGGGAAAAGTTGATTTGGATTAGGTAGAACATCTAGAAAATAGGGGCCGCTTTTAAAAGAAGCCCGATGGATAGGATAGGTTTTAAGAGAAGAGTGGATCGAGATGGAGCAGATCAATCATAGTATGACATATTGCAGTAATTTGTAGAGGCACTTGTAGTCCAAACCATATGGTGTGTCAGGCAGGGCAGGTGCCAGCATTGGAATACTGGGCAAGTGCCGAGAGCTGCTGGGAGGGCGCACCATAAGGCTGGTACATAAGGATCCATGATGGAAGGGGGGCTGTATCTAATGAATCCATAGGTGTGAGGGGGGCCATATAAAATAACCATGATGGGGCTGTTTCGTATGATAAACTAGGGAACAGGAGACTGTTTTAGTTTTTGAATTGTTAATGCCGCCACGTGAGTTCACTCCAAAGAGGCCCACTGAGGCTCTGTCGCCCAGGGGCCTACTGAAACCTGGAGCCAACCCTGTGTGCAGATCTTGGTCTCACACTCAGGGTGGTGGACTTATCTTAGCTAGATGTATTTTCTAGTTACTACAAACTCCCAGATGGTAGTGGTGGTGGCCTTCTATAAGATGAAGTGTTGGAAGATACCTGGTGCTTTGTTCGGAGATTCATCAGCTGAGGCTCACGGTTGATTTTTTTCCAGGAAAGAAGAAGAAAGGGAAATACATGCACAGTATGTAACCTTCTCCCGTGTGCTGTGTTCTCTTTCAGCATGGACTGCCCAGGTTCCGGTTCTCTAGAGACTCTGGTTGTAGGGGTACAGTGATCAGGTTACGATGGATGTGTGACGTAATGGCCTCGTAGCCTGGTCACCATATCCGTATGACTCAGATGACATCTCCGCTCTCTGTGTTTTTAGTTTTTCTCTCCTTTCGTTAAAGTTGTACAAAAACTGACAATTCCACTTCTGTTCCTCAGTTACTCCTGATGTATCTTGTCCCGGATAGAGAAATGGCATCTGGGAGCAAAACACGTAGATACTATCACTTTTTTTTTTAGTATAATTTTAGGGACCAAATGTGATGTTTCCATTGTAACCATCGACTATTTTGTAAGGCCTCATGTCTCATGGTATTTGTTTTAGACGTAAAGAAGGCCAATGCAAGTTTTTTATTGCGTCTGAAAAAACGGCCCCATTGACTTTTATAGGAAATACGGCTATGTATCTGGTCTCCATATTTCTCACGAGACTGCAATGTAAAAAAATGAAACATGTCATATTTTTTGACATTTTTGCAGAACTGTCTCTCCATAGAAGTTTATGGGAGTACATTGTTTTCCAACGTATATATGGCCTGTTTTTGCAGTGGGTTGCCCAGGAGACCAGGTCAAGTGGGTGTCAGCCCACCATATTTTTTTTGGATACGGCCAGTTTACCGTGGCTTATACTGTAGGTTACATACTGCTGACACACAGCCCATTTTTGCAAAATGCACGTGGTCGGCGGGTGCATGAGACCTTTTACTGATAATTCATACTTGGAATCTGTTGTTACTAACAACATTATTGTTTCTTTAACCTACATTTTGTACATGAACACAAAAAACACCTCAGAAATATTATGAAATTTTAAATATTAAATATTCTATAGAATAATATTCTATATTCTCCCTGGATGCCATTTCTCCTCTGTTTCGTGCCATCATTGATGTAGCAGTCACAGCTGAATACCTAAAAACCTTTTCAAAACAAAAAATTTAATTGTAGGCTTAGAACACGAATCTTATTCCGATATGATGTCATCACATAATTAGGCTCAATGGACACAACCCAATTGGGGGCTGTGATCTGTTCGTACAAAAAACGGCCAGATCAAGGGCCCCATAGAGGTAAATTACGTTGTGGGAGTGGGTCACACCACAGAAGATAGCGCAGGTCCTATTTCTGCCCGTTTTGCAGCACAGCCTTCTGGCCCAACCGGGTTATAGCCCGGTAAAGCCCAAGGTTGTGTGGATGCAGCTGTACACAAAATTAATATGGTATACTCCCGTTCTTTCATTGGGCCGCCTTGTTGCTGGGTTCTGCACTGGACCTTGTATGAGGCCTCAGATGTGTCCATCTGGCAAGGCCGTGTATGCCCTAAGCCTCATAAAAGCAACCAGTTCCTTATGGTTGCTGTCAGCTCTGTCTCTTGTCTGCTGCTTGCCCTGACCTATTCCCGCCTACGACCTTTGCTGAGTTTGGAACTGCAAAGAGAACATTTTGAGGGGTAATTTTTTGGCATTGCCATGTGGGAAAAAAGTGTTTGGTTTTTAATTAACTCTAAGTTTGACTGTTTAACCACCTGGATGTACCTGTCAATACTGACCAAGGCATCTAAGTAATTAGAGGGAGGGAGGTCTCTTCCTAACCCTATTGGCACCCAACAATTTGGCACCCAATTAGGAGAGGCAGGGCCCCATAGCAGACTTTTGAATGTTGCCTCCTCCGAAAATATACAAATTTGTATACTCACACACAAATTTATACAGTGATATATACATTTATACATTACACAAATGTATCCCGGTAGCTGCTGACCACATGGGGAAAGTACACGGCAGAAGTTAGGGACAGGAAATCCTATTTCTGTCATTCTGTTGTCCCTTCCCATTCCCCCGACATATCTGTGTACTGTGGAAGAAGTGCACTGTGCAGCATATTATGTATATAATGGTGCACATCCTCCATTATTTAGTGTGTCAGGTAGGATGCTGGGGCCCCCTCACACTGCGGGCCCCATAGCAGTGCAATGGCTGCCACCCCTGTAGTTAGGGTAGCTAGGGGTCTAATTATAGCTTTCAGTATTACCATGTTCAGATGATTTCTATTTCTAATTTATTTCTTCTTTTATTTTACTCACAAAAAATCCTCATCCCACAAAAACCACAAGTCCACATATGACATAAATTATACTATCCCAAAAAGTTACATATTCTGGAATTCCTCAGTAGGCCACTGAGTACAGAATTTTAGATTTTTGGGATTATTCTGTACATATAATATAGCGTAATATACATAGTGCTAGACAACACAAGACATGAGGGTCTACCAGGGGAAGGCCATTTCATTCATCCATGGTGTGTGAATATTTATAACTAGAAACCATGTTTTTATCTTCCCTTTACCTACTGACATGAAAATTAGGAGTCTATAACACTCTCTTTATCATGTACCTGTCCTCTTACAATGCATTATGGGAGATGTAGTTCACATTCAGAGGGACAAATGGAATATACTTGTAATATACTTTACTTCTAGAGGAATGGAAACATTACACGGTTCATGCACCTTTCAGGCTGTATCAGTTTCCAGACTTGTTGTACTTGAGATGGAAAAGCAATAGTGAGGGGTCAGCTATCAGTGAGAAGAGACAACCCTATGCACAGCTCATATACTAGGCCTCGGTAAAGCCTTCAGTGCAGTTAACTGTTTGATGTCACTGGAGGCTATTACAAGCCATCCAAATCGCATGTAATACTTTATTTCCCCTCTGGAGGTGCTGTAGAGGAAACAGACACTTCCTGCCAGGTTACACACAGCTGATCAGTGAAGGTCCAGTAGTGGAGACATTCTGAGAGCAAATCTTCTTAAAAAAGGGATGATAGAAGCTTTGTAAATGGACCAGACCAGTACAGATAGTGGGAGCAATAATAAGGTATACCTGCGCTGGCTGGAAAGAGTGAGTGTATGTGTGTTATAAAAAGAAGAATTGTGCAAAGGGGAAAGGACTGGACTTCTAAACACTGCGATTATCTCTAAAAAAGACCCGTTGTCATGTTTTGGTGGAACACTAACCTGTAGCACCACTTCTAGCGGGTTTCCGCGGGTCCAGCAAAATGAATCCAACAGTGTGATTTCTTTGGTCCAGGTTCACACTATAGTCCCCGTTGTAGTCCAGCAATAGTTGAGCAATAGCGAAGCCCCGGCCGGTAGCTTCGCTAAGTCAGACTGGTAAAAACAGATGTACCGGTGACGTCACCCACAAGGTACGGATGGTCCAGAAGGACAAACAGGAATATCCACCGACGCGTTGTCGAAAGCAACGGCTTTCTTCCTCAGGGTAAGATTACCCTGATACCAGCGACGGCAACGGTTCCAATCATACCCATAGCATGCGCCCGTGTGATCCTTAACATTTTCTTAGTACAGATAGTGGTATTTGTGACAGGAGGAAGCCATGTGCCAAAAGGTTTTATTTTTCCTATAGACTCTATAACTGTGCCAAACCAATCTTCCTTATAGGTTATTTTACACTTCCTATATACTAATAGTCTAGTAATAGAGATGGCATGGCTGCTGAAGATGGTCCAAATGGGAGTAAAATCTTTAAAGAAATTTGTGTGGAGCTATAGAGAACCCTCTCTGTATAGTAGGAAATACTAACATGGACCCCACAGAACTCGTCTTCTGCTGTACTTTGGTATAGTAATGTGAAATTCCTTGAATCTGCCATCTGGGGATATTGGTAGCTGCTGGATTATCAAATATTCTGGATTTTCAGACATTCAGATAAAAAATCCTCATAATTCCCCTGTTTTCTGTTCAGTTTCTTGATTCTGGTCTTGTGAAAGTCCACAGTTCTGTTCTGACAACAGATGCCGGATTATCTGATGTTTCGGATTACCAAATTCTGGATTAAAGGAAATCAAGCATCAAAATCCATCATGATAAACCTGGGGCACTTAATCATAGATCCGGGCACTGTGACTGTGATAATCTTCTTATATTAGTTATCCATGGTATCCTTCCTTCTAAAATCAACATTTAAAATGATGCTCATGAGCCTGAAGGGCTCTAGGACATTTACCAGAGCCCCTCCATGCTGCAGTCTCTCCCTTTCAACTGCTCCCTCAGTACTTCCCCCTTCCCTCTGCCAAATTTATTCTCACACAGTAGGAAGTGATCCTGCATATGGTAAGAGCCTGTAAACTGTAGCACAGAGGGGCTCTGGTAACACCCCATAGCCCTTCAGGCTCATTAGCATCATTTTAAAAGTTGATTTAAATGTGGAGGAGGCCATGGATAATAAATATAAGAAGATTACCACAGTCACGGTGCCTGAATCAAGTAAGTGTCCCTGGTTTATCATGATGGATTTTGATGACAGATTTCCTTTAAAGAGATTTTTCTGCATTTATCTTGCACATTTATAACTCTATAAGTTTTTGTGTCCTCGTAGTGGACTTGGTGAGTTACCTCGGCCGTTTTGAGTGGGACATGGCTAAATATCCGGTGAAGCAGCCACTGAAGAATCTAACAGACTCCCTGAGCAAGGTGAGGCAGGATCAGTTATTATTTTATCAGTTTTTCTAAAAAAAATTGGGGGTCATTTACTAAGGGCCCGATTTGCGTTTTCCGACGTGTTACCCGAATATTTCCGATTTGCGTCAATTTCCCCTGAATTGCCCCGGGATTTTGCCACACGCGATCGGATTGTGGCGCATCGGCGCTGGCATGTACGCGACGGAAATCGTGGGCGTGGCCGAACGAAAACCCAACGGATTCGGAAAAACCGCCGCATTTAAAAAAAAAAAAGTGTTGCGGAGCTTGCACTTACCTTCACTAGGAATAGGCCGGTGAACTTGAGTGCGTTCCGATGCTCTTCAGCGCAGCAGCGCCACCTGGTGAACGTCGGAGGAACTGCCTTAATGAATCCCGGCCGGACCCGAATCCACCGCAGAGAACGCGCCGCTGGATCGCGAATGTAAATCTGCCCCAGTATCTTTTTATAAAAAAAGATACAGATCCTGCTTTGTAATAATCAGGCTCTTTTTATTCTTTATTTCTCTTTTTGTTTGTGTGAAATTACTATTAAGTCTATGCTTTTATTATAATGATTTAGAAGTAACTAATGACCTAACTGTGTTGTAATTCTTCACATTTCTTTTCAGCAAATGTCACAAATAGATGCAGACCTGAAGTCCAGAGCTCATACATATAACAACATAAAAGGCAACCTACAGAGTCTGGAGAGGAAAACTGTGTATGTATAGATGCTTATGTGAGTGCCTATGTATTTCTTTAGGAGATCTATAAGTAGTGGTACTAGGCCTCAAGCACATGGGGTTACTATGGCGATCCATGGACTCACAATTAGAGATGAGCGAGCACTAAAATGCTCGAGTGCTCGTTATTCAAGACGAACTTTTCCAGATGCTCGAGTGCTCGTCTCGAATAACGAGCCCCATTGAAGTCAATGGGAGACTCGAGCATTTTTCAAGAACGGGTTGTCGGGAATAAAAATGTGTTATTATTGAAAAGAATGCTTCTGATAAGTTCAGATGTAGCAAACATCTGCAATCTATTCTTCACTGTTCCGCGCTTATATTATCTCCCGACAAGTAGCAGATGTGAAGAACAGTGAAGAATAGAATAAAAACAGTGAACATAGGATCATTTAAGTGAAAAAAACCACGTGAAGAATAGATTGCCAGATGTTCGGCACATCTGCTTACTTGTCGGGAGCATTGATGTCCCGGATCCGCTGCCTTCTCACTGACAGTCTCCTGTCCCTTCACCAGGGGATTCTCCGTTCGTGCATCCCCTATGTCTCCGTTCTGCCTGCTCCGTCTGCTCCCCCCTTCTCCCCGATGTCTCCGTTCTGCTGCACCCCCACCCGTCCGCTACCCTTCTCCTCGCCCGCATTCTCGTCTGCTCTCCTACTGTCTACCGTTCGCTGCTCCGCCTATGTCACCGTATTCATGCTGCTCCCCTATGTCTCCTGTTTCTCTGCCGCCCCCGAGTCTCCGTTCTCTGCTCCCCTATGTCCTCGTTCTGCTCAGCCCCATGTCTCTCGTTCTGCTCGCCCCCATTTCTCCGTTCCTGCTGCTCCCCTATGTCCTCCGTTCTGCTGCTCCCACATGTCTCCGTTCTGCCGCCCATGTCTCCGTTCTGCTGCTAATGCATGTAGTAAGACGGGGGATGTACCGCAAGAATGGGCAACTAAGTCAAATCGCAGCAGCTTTGTACATCTCGGCAGGGAAACGCATCCTCGGGATCGCGCTTCTCAGGTAACTAAATGTGTAGATTAAATGCAGCTATTTGGTACGCACGAAAGTTTTATTATATATATATGAGACAAAGGCATTGTAGTTTTACTTTTTATTTTTTATCATTTTTTTTTACTTTGTTTTTTCTTTATTACTGGTATTGATTCTCTATGTCACTATAAAAGAACTTTCTTGAGCCCCTCGCTGGGCCCCCATGAAGGGCCTGATAGCTGCCGTGGTACTTGTATCACTGATCACACAATCTATACAAGAATATTTGTGACAGTGTATACATACCCACTGTTAATACACATGTACAGGCCAGTATTACACAGATCTAGCACAAAAACAAGACAGGTTTATACAATGATATCTGCCGAGTGACTTGTTATTACTTATTGCCTGCCCCGTTACATAGCATGCAACATAATCCTGTAGCGGTTGTCTGAGATGGCATCATTAACATCAGTCTCTGACCAAAGGGTCAATACATAATTCCCGAGTAAGGGAGATTTTTGAAGAATGACACAATGAGGGGAAACATTGTAGTCCTTTTTTGTCTATTTGGCGTTGTCCTTGGCGCCAGTTGGTGGTCCAATGCGTTTGGGGTTTTGCGACTTTCCCATTGCGCCAAACATAGGACAGTGCAAATTCATATTTGGCATGACTGGTTTTTAACTGAACCTGATTCATGATTTGTCCTTGTGTGCAAATTTTCGTTTAGGGTGCAAGTTTTTGCATAAAATGTCCGTCACCCCCTGGTGTAAAAATCGGCGAAAATCACAACAAAGAACATTTTGCGACAAACGCAAAAAAATATTGTGAGACACAACCAAAATTTAAATAACAAATCAAACAGATGTGTATGAGCTCATTCATGACCATTTAAGCGTCTTTCAAGTCTGCATGCCATCCATGAGTTTTGGGGTCAGTTAGCATTTTTCTATTTTCGATGTGAGGAATCACATGTCCGTTTTTCTTAGGGAGAAATCATGGACTGGTGACATGAGACCAAAAACCAACGCTTGCCCGTGGGGTCCTGGGTTCACAGTCCCGGTCAACATATGTAAGAGTAATTGTATGTTCTCCTGTGCTTTGATGGGGTTCCTCGGGCTCCTCCAGTTTCCTCCCCCTCCAAGAAAACAATATGGAGTGGTTTGATGTAGGACTGTGATCCCCATTGGGGACAGGACTGATTTGACAACTCTGTGTTACAGGCTGTGTAAGACTGTGTGTGCTCTATAAAAAAAGAATTATTAATCAGAGCTACTTATTTTTTCGTGTTTAATAAGTCACCTAGCGCGACGCTCGCTGTGCGAACTCCTCTCTACTGCGAGACGCCGGCACCGCGCGGGCCTCACGCCCGGCCCCTCAATGCGTCAGCCTGAACTAAAATCTGCTTTTTCTGATTTCAGCTGAGCTTCCATTTTCTTTGCAGACAGTTAAAAAAAAAACCTATGAACTTAAGGATGTGGAAAAAAACCATTCGAAAAACTTGCAAATGGGCGCGTTTTTTGGGATAGCAACATCACAAACAGGTCTGAGAGTACATACATTCTGGCCATGCCTAGAAATGAGCTCAATATCCATACATCAGATAATCCGAACTGGTCCCAAGTGTCGATTCATATTAGATTTCAGAGTATTAACTCAAACCTTGTATTCGTACACTACAGGTGCGATATGATAATATATACAGGCACGTCCCGGGTTACACCTACAGATAGGTTTCATAGGTTTGTTCTTAAGGTGAAGTGATGTAGTCAAAAACTGTATATTTTATAATTGTAAGATCTAGAGACTAACAAATTTTAGCATTTTTTTCTGAAACAGGGGTCCTTAAGTATGGGTCCTTAAGTAGGGGGGGCCGTCTGCTATCTGTAGCGATATATGCGAAATTCCAGGAGAGGTACAGGCAAATGGACAGGTGTGGGTGTCCTTGCCCTGCAGGGGATATGCCCTGAAGCGGAATGTCACGTCATCCAAGTGCCAACTTCTTATTGCTCCTCAACATAAATAAGCGCTGAATGTTTTTTGTAGCCATTCCTGTGCAGAGAGGAGCCGTTGAGGAGTCCCGGGACTGGACAACACCCAGGAGTCCAGCGCATCACTCAGGTAATACAGACCTGATAACCGTTAGCTCTATATACAGCAGCAGCTGCGACTCTCATCACCTTGATGTAACAAGGTAACTGCCTTATTATAATACTCATCTCGTTCTATATCCTATCAATCTGCCATAGATGTTGGCGACTAACAAGTCACAGCTCAACGTTTAAGTAATCTTACCCATTTGTTCATTAAACTATATCCAGACTGTGATGCGTTTTCAGTAATTGTAGTGACTATTACATGTTTTAAGTGACCACTTCTTGGCCCCAATTTGCTTCTTTTTACTTTCTGTTGGATCAGGAAACATTCTGGTTAATTTAGTACCTGGTGTAATCAAAAACATGGTTGCCAAATATATGTTCTCTTTCCACGTTTTCTCAAAGCGGTATTAAATTTCTTTCTAGTATTAAACAACTACATTTGCTACAATCTTACCATTGACTCTTAAAGAAGCAAACCTATTCTGATTACCTTTGGCTACAACTAGATTTTCCTGTGTTCTTACTGACGCACGAGACATTATAGCCATATATTAGAGACCTATGTCAATAGTTCTTATACCTATGTATCAGAAATACTAAAATGTGTAACTAAAACTATGAACCTTTTTTTAATGTTATTTCAGAATAAATAGAGCCGGGATAATTGTTAACTTTGAAATGTACTCATTACATTAATCAGCTTATCTGCGCCAAGTGTTGATTCTTTCTCTGTGTAGTGAGCACTGTATGAAAGTATCCAGATGTTCAATTATTCAGATAGATTAGGAGGCTAATTTGCACTATCTTTACACAGGTGTCCCCACTTAAGGAACAGTGCCCCTTATCTTCATATACAGACCCCCTAGTAAAGACGGAACCCCTGTGCCCTCTGGTTGAGCTTCTGGATGCTTTACTTTAGTCCCAGACTTAATGATCCGCGTTGTTAAGGTGTCTGTAATGAAGTTATTGATAATCCTGTGGTCCATTACAAAGCAAAAAATGTGAAAAATCCAATCCTACATGGGGCAAAAAATGTTTTTTTGTCTGGATCTACAATTGGAAAAAATATACAGTTTCCGGACTCACATACACAAATAAGTACAAACCCACGGACCCTCCTAACCTATCCTACCCTTTAAGCCATTCAAGGTTTCCTTTCTCCTTGAGTGGAGAGGATAGATTTTCTTCATCTTGCTGAAACCTCCCCTTGTGCTTGTGTCACATTAGCGGCTCTCTGACACCTCTCACAGGCTGGAGATGTCAGTACCCACACCTCAGGTAATACGCAGGTACAAGAACACTGATCCGTTCCCTGTGTGACAAGTGGATTGTATCCGGGACCGGGTCACTTGCTTTCTGTACCAGAATAATTACACTAAATATGTGATAATACATTCATGACGGAATATCAGTGACGAAGGCAGTTCCCCGGGTTACGTTGCAGGTTGTTCTTAAGTTGATTTGTATGTATGTCGGAAACTGTAATTTTATAATTGTAACCCCAGCCCAAAGTTTTTTTTGGTTGTCTTTGAACAATTGGATATTTTAAAAAACTTTTGGGCTGTTCATAAGAACCAGGGTTAACAATAAATCTTATGTGAACACCTATGATAACTGTTACGTGATCAGTGAGCCTGCGCCCCACAAGGTACAGAAGTTACTAACAGGAGAGTGTCGATTGTAACTAGGCGTCGGGGCGTGAAGTGGGTGTGCAAGTGGGGACCGCCTGTTATATCCTTATGTGGCAAGTTTTTTCACCACTAGAATGCGTTCAGTCCAAGTGCCATCCACTTACGTGAGGGGTAGCGTACGTACTACGAGTAGCGTAGTCGACATCTAAGGTCAGAGAGCGAAGAGCCAGAGTCGTAGCACTAGCCAGTAGTCTAGTCGAGTCTAGCGATCGAGCTTCTATCTAGCGTAGTCAGTATCGCTTCCAGTATCAGCGATCTGCTCGTCATAGTCGTAGCTATCTACTATCTCGTATCATTCATCTACGAGCTAGTCGTATCAGTCGTCAATCATCGACACGCTATTAGTCGATCGACAGTATAACCTCAGAGGTCTAGGCGACGTCTAGTCTAGCTATCATCTAGCGTAGCGACTAGTCATAAGCGAGTCTAGCGTATCATCGTAGTGTATCGAGCGTACGACTACGTAGCGATCAGCTTTAGTCTATCGAGTCTCTTCACGGAACTACTCTCATCTATCTCATACTATTATTCAGGATTCGTAATCTTATAGCGATCATCTATCTATGCTGATATTCATTCTATCTATCTAGTGCTATCTCACACGTCGTATCGTTACTATCTTAGCTCTATCTTCTATCTAGATCATCACTCATCTCTGTCACTCTATTGTATCTCATATCTATCTGCTACAGTAGTGACAATGTTATATATAATATATATCTTTATATTGGAGATATAACTTCTTATGAAACAATTCAGTTCCGTACCAAAGAAAAATGCATTGGAAAATGGCGGAGTATTTGGTGGTTAATTTTCATTCCCGGTGATAAACTAAACTCCTTGCAGCTCGGATAGGATGACACAGTCCGCTAAACCCAACTATCCGAAAATTCAAAGTTCATCATACCGACCTGAAAGGTGAGGACAGGAGTTCACTGAATATTCCTTCCAGTGTGATGAAGAAATGAGCTGTTTGCATAATTTTATATAAATTTATTAATGTGTCTTGTGTCTAGTGAATGAAAACCGCATGATCTACTATTGTCCCAGTCCATCATCAGCAAATCTCTATCCAGTGCTAATAACATAACCACTGAAACCCCATGTCCCCTTCATCCTGTTCCCTGTACCCCACCTATTACCCCACAAATCCAATATGTTGTAAAAGTTGGCAATGCTAACTTATATGGTCTGCCAATAAAGCTTCTTTGAATGGATTGAGTAATGGAACTATTACTTACATGCACTGATACACGTAACTAAATACAACTTGTAAACGTGGAATTACAGAGAGAAAATTTTTCATCCACAGGGTGTAAACATCCATTCCTTAGCTAACAGCAAGCAGAGATCTGAAATGTGGAAGAATGTAAAGACTAGGACTTGTATGAGTTGCATCATTTTCATTTATTAGCAGAAGTCTGAAAATCTCTTTTATCAGAATTATCTGTGGTAATTGTGTGAAAGTATTGACAGTGACACACAGTATAATATTGGTATCGTGACAAAGACCCCAGTCTGTAATTAATTCATTCACAGAGCTTTTATTGACAAGTACCAATACAAGTTAGCATTGGCAACACCTTATATTGTTAATTGTAACGTATGATGGAGAAGAAAACACTCTGAGTCTAGTACTTAGTGTGTGTCCATGCAGTGAATAGTGTAAAGAGAAAGATAGAATATAGACAGATATATATCAATGGTGAACATCATGGTTTTCTTATACCCCCCCAGCACCCCATGTTCCCCCTTCATCCACGTGTCCTCATTTACATTGTACCCCCAACCTTACTTCTTATTGTAGATAGAGGGATACGATAGATAGTAGATCAGATAAATAGATAGATAGAAGATTGGTGAAATGGATACATAGAAAGATAGACATAATTTACGAGATACGATAGCTAGCTAGACAAGAAGATGGAATAAACAGATAGTAGTTATAGTAGAATAAATGATTCGAAATGGATAGAATAGATAGACACATACGGTAGGTTGATGATGTGACCCCATTGGGACAGGACCGAATTGGCAAACTCTGTGCAGTGCTGTGTAGAATACATTGTAGGCGCTATTAAATAAGAAAAGAAATCTTAATTACTATTATGATGACCGACATTGAAAAAAAAACAGGTGATAGAATAGACAGAAATAAATAGAAAGATATAGATGATAGAAATGAGGATAGAAAGATAATAGATAACAGACATACATACATGAGATCAATGTCGATATAGATGATAGATATGCTGTACGACTAGATAGAGAGATAGATATGAGCTAGAGGCTGAGATGATGCTAATAGATAGATACGACTATAGATAGATGATAGACGTAGTCGATTAGCCCTTCGCTCGAGCCTTAGCTGGATAGATGAGTAGACTGACTGGACGCTCGCTGCTGTGTTGTAGATAGACATCACTGCGACTCTTAGACTAGTATGCGATCGACCGCCGCATGCGCTAGCTGACTGCGTAGCCTTCGCGTCCCTGCTTCTCGGATGCTTAGATAGATATGAAGATCGTAGATAGATAGATATGAGATGTAGAACAGAGGTGATATAGAGATAGTATGGTATGGAGATAACACTATAGATGATGATTAGAAGATCAGATTAGTATGAGTTAGAAATATGGAAGAGACTAGATACTAGTAACGGTCCATAGACAGCACAAGCATGGCTTTTAAAGCAAGGAGGAGTTGATAATAGATATTCTTAGGATATAAAATGACTTATAAAGATATTTTATTTTCCAGGTAACATGTAATCACATCTATTCTTCTTCAGTTGGGGACTATGGACGCTTCATAACTTCGGATGATCTGGGGAAACTTGACGTCTTTGGCTGAAAGGTACAACATCTCTTGTTTTTAACTGCACCAAAGTCACAGCGGCCGGTGTTTTCCCATACACAGGATCTTGATGAAACCAAACACTCGCTTGACCGGTCTGGATCTAAACTCAACCAGAGGTGATGGGGTCGGCCCTGGGCGTGGTTTAAACATGGTCTATAACCTACCCTGGTATGGAGTCAAATAAGCTATAGATTGTCTCTAGTGAACTGCTTTGGGTGTATACATTGCATACATTGTCTTTCTGTACGAGTTTTATATATGGCAACCCAGCATAGAAATACATAATCCATACCCAGTCAATACATAGCTACATTTTGTAAGGGTTTTCTTTTTGATTGGTGTGTTACGGCCCACAGTGTTTTAATCTGTATGGCCAACATTTTGAAAAGACGTTTATAGAGATAGAAATTGTCTCACTGATTGAAAGACATCACCCTTGTTGGACAGAACTCTTCTATGATATACTCTTACACTACCTTACAGAACCTGACGTTTTTGATTTCTTTCTGTCATTTTGTTATGTTACACTTCCAGGAGCGTATCTTTTTTATAAACTCCCCATAGAAAAGATTTGTATGAAGGCTTGGTTTTTTTTCGCGACAGATACGGAATCTTTTTACATGGACGCGGATGAATGGCTGGATGCAAATTAGCCTGAGGGGCTCCAGGTCTCCATTAAACCCTTATAGAGCCTGGAGCCCCTTATTCCTGGTGGTAGACTGCACTTAAGTGGCTTTAGGGAAATGGTAAATAAGCGGATAATTGGGCATCAACACACAGAGGACAAAAAACAAAGACACATTTACGCCTTTCAGTCCAGGTGCATGGCGCTATGGCTATTAGGAGTTAGGTACTAGTAGTTTGTTTAGCGATGGCTCCTTCCTTCTAAAATCAACTTTACGGGCTCCTTGGGGGCACCAGAAAGAGGAGGAGCACTGCTCACCCCTCACCTCTCATCCAGTCTCAGCACAGGGCTGGCTACGAAAACACACCCAAAATAAAAGAAATGTCCTATATTCTCCTGCACAGTCATGGTGCAAGTAAGAAACATGGTGCAACATTGTATCAGATAACCGGGCCGCCATATGCATCAAGGGGACTGATATCGGCCACGAATGGTGCTGCCCAGATATCGGTCCCCGTTTACGATCACGTGAATGAGCCCTAAAAAAAATTCTATGTTTGTTATAGTTGTTATGGGGCCCACAATTTTCACTTTTGTGCGCCTAAGTGTAAGTAGTGCGCCTAAATTTCTGCGCACTGTTTTTGCCAGAATTATCACAAGCTACAACCATCTGTGATAAGGATATATTTCTGCCTCTTATAATACACGTTTACCTTAACAAGCGTTTAGCGCAATTTTTGGCGCAAGTTTAGCGCATTATTGACTTCGGGCAGTTATACTGTGATCCTGCTACAAGCTTCCTCTCTGCGTTCTCACCACATCCCAGAATGAAGAATGAACACTCACAGCAGCACCCAGGTGTGTGACACCCAGCACCCAGTGACTCTCCTCAGCAGGGGCTTCTCCGGAGGGGATCCCCACGTGCTTGGTCCCTGACTTGCACCCTGTAATCTGCCACAGATTCCCCCCTCAGACACACTGGTGACTGTGCAGAATTTGCATGGGGGGACACTTGTTGTAGGTATCTGCATCGCAAGCTTCTGCAACTGTGCAAATTCTTCGTTGTCTTGCTGTGAGCTCAGGAGTTTGCAGAATATTTTTGTAAATAGAAGGTGAGAACTAATAGGAGCGCAGCTCCTGTCTGCAGAGTAAAACATCTAATTATCTATATCGGTACCAGTGCTGTAAGTGTATCTAATGTATCTATTATATGTTCCAGTGTCCTGGCTGAGCTTTGCTGCTAAAATGAGCTGTTCTGCAAACGGGGCTCAGTCTTTCTTCTCAGATAACGCACGCTCGGGATGGCAGTGTTTTTGGCGCCCGTTTTTGCGCCTAAATGCAAAGTCGGCACGTTGATGAATATCATGTAGGCGCATCGGGAAACATGAACATCTGGAAATGAAGATAGATGAGGGAAAGGGGTTTTTTGAGTCGTCAGCGTAATTGAGGTTTAACGCAAAAATGGCCCAAAAACGGTGCGCCTAACGAAAAGGCGCAAAAAACAACAGAAAAAACAAGTGTAAATGTGGCCATGGTTTTCATGCATGTAGGCTCTGTTAATTGTCTAATTTATAGCTGGAGCGTTATACAAGTGCCCCGTGCCGCGTCCGTCCCTCGTGGCAATAGACGTGACAGTAGTTCAGGTTTTGTTTTGTAAAGTCTCGAGGTAGTCCGGCTGAACTCTTACTACCCTGAGCTGGCCTGGCACACTTACAAAGAAAGTAAGACTCCGTTAATAGTTTCATTAGGAAAATATTAAGCCCACGCTTATATGGGAAGAAAGGTAACATGAGCGTGAATGGCGGTGATGGAGTTCATTGCAGGCGATGGCCACCCCCCCCTTAAGTGTACAGTTTTTATATATAAACATTATAACGTCCTTTCTATTAATGTTTGCGAAAATGATGGAGATGGGTTTCAGTGAGCCATTCTAGGGCCTTTTTTTGTAAATAGATGAACCTAAGATTATTAAGGACGACGGCACACAATAAGATATACTCCAGCTATTTGGTCAGAAGGACGTTATTACATAACTATGTCCTCCTTTTACATCATTAAGAGGATTCTGAATCCTATAGGGCAGTGTTTAAGGGGGAGATAGATTGCTAGACAATGATCACAATGGCTCTGGGTGATCCAACCTGCCCCCCGTATCTTTTGTCTCTATAATAGACTTGTGATGACTATCACTTCTTTTGCACTTGTGATGTCGGGGCAGGGCCTGCTCTAATTCCCGTCACATTTGAGGCCCAAGGATGGCTCGAGATTCACATGTGTTCAAGCCTCGAAAGGAGTAGATGGTCTCACGCAGGAGCCCAGGGACTCCTGCAGAGGGGTAAGTACAGAGTCCTCCTCTATTTCAGCAAAACGACAACCCCTATGATTCTCATCTAGGTCCTATAAGGAAGCATGGAAGAACAAACCTTCAGACTACTTTTTGTGTGTTGGTTTTCATGTAAATGTATTATATGTAAATACAAATATATGTAAATTAATTGCATCCACACCCTCAGGTGTTTAATACTGGCTTGGAGCCTGGAAATTCTGGTGTGCATAGTGTAAAACTAAATGTATCGGCCCTATGGGGCACCCTAAGGCTTCTGAGCCCAGGTGCTACCTGCACCCTGGCTCAGTCTCACATCAGTTATAACCTGGACTCAAGACACTATTACAGTCATGGTACACCTCCTACAGGTAGTGATTGTTATTCTTCAACATAACTCTCCATGTTGTACAGGAAAACAGACTCGTAATGTTTGTCTACACCGTTCCTTCTGTATATACATGAGTCCACCAGGTTAGGGGGAGTGTGGGTATACTTGTCAACATTTCACACAATAACATTTTTTTATTAAAGTGGCCTATACTCCTTTACGTAAGCTACCTACCCCCCCATAAGATATGGACACACACCCTTTAAGGTAAGGGGTGTGAACAAACCTTCTTTTTTAAAACACTCCTCCTGTTGGTCCATGCCTCTTTTTCAAAACTGCATCATAAAGGTCCATATTCACTATTGTACGGACGTATGATCCAGTGGATCAGCAGCATTCTGCCAGATTCAAGACAGTTTTCTCTCTCTCTGGCCACTTTTGGAGGTACAACATTATTACATGAGCCTTCCCAGAACATTGTGGGAGAGTTTGGCAAATTATGTGGCAAACTTTTGTATCATAAATTATTGATTACACCCATAGAGGTTGGCCTTAGGGATATGAGTGTTGTATAATGGACGCACATGACAACAGCCCAAACACTTGACACACTTGTTGTCTGATGGTATGTTAAGAAAGGCAGAGACACTACATCAGTTTCATTCCTATTTTTAATGGCCAGTGAAAGAGGTAACGGTAATTTCATATGGACATTATATCACAGAATTTTAGGGTGCCAAAGAGTAGTTTTGGGGGGTCAATGATTTTTAGGTCCTAAGGCACGCCCTGAATTATCATTGGCTAGAAGTAATTGCTTCAAGGCTGGGGCCTTCTGGTAATTTTTAGGAACTATTTTACTGCGAAGTAGTTGGACGCAGACGGCGCCATGACCTTTCTGCTCCATTAATCTCCATCTAGACTGACGAAATTGCAGAGCCCCGGGGTCCCCTATCTACGTCGGCTACCATAGAGATTAATGGAGCAGAACATCATGCAGCAATGGATCCGTCTGCTCAGTACTCTGAGGTGCGGCAGAGGGGGTCCGCTGAGGTACGTGGGATCCCTCTACTGGCCCCCTTGTTTTGTGATCTGTGGGGTCTCAATCACTGAGACCTCTCAGATCATCAAGTTAGGCTATTATCCTGTGGGATATTATCCACTGGCTGGGTCCAGTTCGTTTTATAGCCGGATAATTTGATTAGATAATAGCTAGAGATGCTTTTTGACGTCTCCTCTTGCCTAAAGGATTAATTTCCTGACCATGGGCCCTTCATCAATTAATACTTAGAAATTAAAATAAATCTACCATCAAAATCTCATCATGTAAACAGGAACGTTAAACACATCATCCGCCCTGTGAACTGTGGAATCTTTTCTTATTATTTGTTAGCCATTCTTCTGAAATCAGTTCTACATCTATGCTGATGAGCCTGTAGGGCTCTTGGGTGGCATAAATAGAGTCGTTATGGTTGCAGCTTCACCGGCTGTTACCTGTCTCTCCTTCTGTCCCAGCACTACCCCCTCCAAACTGTCACTATAATTTTAAATCTCTCACAGGTGGGAGTAAAGCCATTCTTTACACCATCGTGCAGCTCAACACAGAGTGACTCTGGTAACTCCCTGCCCTCAGACTTTGAGGTCATTAGTATAATTTTAAAATGTTGATTTTAAGACAAAGGAGTCCATGGATAAAAATATAGAAGATTACCACAGTCACGGGCCTGGATCTAGAGTAAGTGTCCCTGGTTATCTTGATGGATTTTAAGTCCTCCACCAGTTTGGGTGGAGGTGAGTGACACAAAGACAATGGTGCTTCCCGCTCTACTGTGGGTGGTGAGGATCTACGAGAGGCCATATTGTAGTATGATGTGGTACACGTCTATAGTCCCAAGTATGCACCATGATACTAAAATACAGGGCCCTGGATTCTGTATAAGGTCTGTGGATCCCTTGGAGTTCTGTCGCCCTTTCCTATGTTATGGGATAACACAGCAGCAGGTCCGTGTGTAACCCGGCAGCTAGAACCTGTCATCGCCGTTCCGGTCCCGGTATACGAGAGGCTCATCTAATGTCATTATTTATTCACCATGGTTAGTGTCTCAGACTGTGCGTGTTTTTCCATCTCTCATCTGGACACTGTCGGTGGAGTATCCAGGCTGTGCCGTCCTTTTAAACCTCTAGTTGTAGTGTACATATTAGCAACATGATAGATCAACAGGATCCATTCATAGAACAGCTATGCTTTGTAGAGGTGAGGACGTTCCAAAGTCCTTAAGTAATTCATTATTTTCTCTTCATTCTGTAATTGTGCAACAGAAAAACATGAACAATATGGGAATATTGAGGACACACAGGACCCAGAGAGTATAAGGCTGCATTCACACTGACTGTTACCCCGTAACCGTTGCACGAGGGCACATGTCGGCGCCCTGGGAGAGGTGGAGGGGGTGAGTGCTCGTTCACCCCTGCCCTCTCCCATAGAAATATACAGCGGCATGGCGCCCATATTCAGACGAAAGATATGGAAATGTCCTTATTTTTCTACAGGCTATGGAGCGGTACGTGCCGCACTGGAGCTTGCACCATATAACGCTCCGTAGGACGCGTGCACCCATTATGGCGTAGGGGGGACGTATATATGCCTATTATATGTTGGCACATTACGTCCCTATACGCGTTGTGCATGTAGCCTAAAACAGTGGTTTTTATATCAAACGAAGCGCGAGAAAACAACAGTTTGGTCTTTTATTACTATTACTGTGAAAAGAGTAGTAGCAAATGTCAGAATGGTTAATAGGACCAGTTTAAAAACAGACAAAAGTCAGTATGAAGCAGGCAATAACCAAGATAAAAAAAGGGAGGGGTGAGGAGGGGAGACCAGAGGGTAACGGTGGGGGGGGACGTTGTCGGAGACCTATATGGAGATCCAACGCCACATTGTAACAAGCGGGGTAGATAATATCACGAGAAATCGGGGGGGTAAATGTCCTAAATTTATCAGGACCGCCAGATATGGGCTACTGGATCATACACTGTGAGATTCGCTTAAAGTTCTTTTAGCCTGGTGTGTCGGGAGTGAAATTACTTCAAACCCAGTTCAGATAAGCTGAAAGAACCGGGGTAAGTTTTCCATGTCTAGGGGAATGAGGGCCCGAGCTGTGAAATCAGCATAAATCCATTAGGTAAGGTCCTTTATGGGTTGGCTATAGAAGTGGAAAAAGGACATATTAGATAGCACTAAGGGTCAGTATTTATAGCGATCAATGTACGCCACAACCTGTGACCAAGGGGACACAGTCCCCCATAGAGGTAACATGGTACCAAGAGCCTGGTGACACTCCAATCAGACGTCTGAGCAACTTGGGTCCACAATTTGCAGCTAGTGGAAACCCATACCAACTTGATAAGATTTTGTAGTAAAAAAATAATTCTTAAATGCAATGGTGTGCATGAAAATTATAATATATTGTAGGGTTCAGCTCATTGGGGGTCGGCAAAAATGACAAAGTCTCAATGACACGCAGGATTCAAGTTGACAACTGTGCATTTATTCCACAAAACCCAACAGTATCAAACAAAACTCAAATAAAAATCCGTGCCTGTCCGTCCTCTAACTAACACTTGGCGGCCCTCACTAGCACCGAGGCTTCTCCCTGCCCGGCATGAAACAGATCGTTCAGAACCCGTGTCACTCCGTGTGGCTCTCCACCAGTCCAGACTTCTGTGTCTCAGTTTAGCCCCTTCTATACTGGGCGTTTTTTCACAGTGCGAGTTACTGCTGCGTGCATTGACGGGCGCAGACTTGCATTGCACTCTGTCCATGTATTCAATGGCTCTTTCTCCATTAGCGTTGTTTTTGACGCGCGTGCTTGCGTTCGTTTGCACGCGCGTCAAAATCGCAGCATGCTCTAATTTTGCGAGTCACGGCAATCATATTCCACGCCCCATTCAGTGCTAATGGCGATGTCATCAAAGACGCATTGCACTCGCAATCAGCAGTGCACTGCGAGTGCAATGCTATTTAAACATCTGCAATTTGTTCTTCACACATATATATTGTTCTTCACATCTATTTTGTTCGCACCGTTCCGCGTGTATCTCCGAAGTAAGCAGATGTGCGAACATCTGTAATCTATTCTGCACTGTGTTCTGTCACTGTGTTTTCTTCTTAAATGATCCTGTGGTATGTTTTCACTGTTACTGGTTTATTCTATTCTTCACTGTTCTTAACTATGCTAACTTGTTCGGGAGATAATATACACGCGGAAACATGCAAAATAATCGCAGATGTTTGAACTTATCAAGAAGACATTATTTTTCATTAAATACCCACATTTTAAATCCCAAACCATGGTACCTTTGAAAAATGCTCGATTCCCCATTGATCGCGCGGGAAAAGATGCGCCGAAAACGCAAAAAAAAAAAACGCTAACAACCCTGAGCGTGAAAAACGCAAAAACGCTTAATTACTCCAAGAAAATGGAACAAAAACGCAGCCAAAAAGTCCAGTTTTTCACGCATTGCACCCTGAAGTGAAACGCAACGCTGATTGTGGAAGAGCTAGAGAGCGACTTCTGCTGCTCCAACCCTTCTTTAAGGATTGGCAAACCTGGGGCATTGTTTAGACCCATTAGAAACTGAAGATTTGGTCTGGAGCAGTATCACACTTCTCTCCCACTCCAGCAATGAGGGTTCCTGTACCAGGGCTTCCAGAGACCAACACAGGGAAAACAGCTCCACTTTGACTAATTACACCTTGTGGTCGCTGTTGTAATACACAAAACCTTCAATTCTCGCCAATTCAATCGTGACTTTGTATATACACACTGTATATAATTGTTTCTGCCCCTCGGTTTAATGGTAGGAAACTCACAATAGTGACAGAAATAACTTGACTCTGACAAAAGTATGAAGAATAAAAAAATGTATTGTTCGAGCATGATATGCAAAAATCTTTTAGTCACTGACATCAATATAAAAAAAAATTCCCATCATTGCAAAGAAAATATTAAGCCCTTTTAAACATCTGAAACTGTATTGTTAGCATTTTTTTATTGTTATTTTTACTTCTAAGAAAGCAAAGATTTGTAGTTAAAAGAAATGTTAATTTAGAGGAAAATATCATATTGTTTAAAGGGAATCTTAAAGTGTTCAGTCCTCCCTGCAGTGCCTCTTCAGGAGAAAGAAGTTTACACTGCTCCATTAAAATGAGGGTCATATAATCAATGCGTCGCTGGGGTCTACAGAGTATGCAGAACCTGCATATGTTGATCCTGGTTAGTAGAAGCTGTGCTGATTATTGCAGTTTTCTACTAATATTGATGGCCATACAACTCGACAATGCTTGAAACGATACAACATAAGATATTTCCTCCTCAGTGTAATAGAAATCGCTCAGTAGATAGGAGAAATAATGGAATCTGCAGAGCAAGCCCAAGAAACCTGTGGCGAATGCGGTTAAGACCTTAACATATACATTGTCCTACTTTTATAAGTGGGCATTGGTGCTCAGCTAGAGAACAGTATAGAACTAACTGAGGTGCAACAATTTAGGTCTGTGTGCCCAAACTACAACAAAACATAACTTATTGTAATGAACAGTTACTTGTTTCCTGCTCTGTCCAACCTTTCAGTTGTATTGGTGTCGACAGAGACACATACAGTAGAAAGAAGGAGGAGAAATTATGTTTGCCTGGACTGTAGGAGGAGATGCCTGCTTGCCAATCTCTGTGCTGAGGTGAGACTGGATGCACACCAGAAAGCGATCTGAATGTCACCCGTTGCATAGGATGCCGACAATGGTCAAGACACTTCTATACATACACTTATGGACTGTGTCCCTGCCAAATATAACCTTGTGGTAATCTATATCTGTCATAAACATATATTTTCAATGGGATTACAATCATATGTTGCATATAGAATATGAATTGAATAGAATTTATTAGATATTCCCATAAATATTCAGTTCTAGGAGCATTGACTTAAGGTGCCATAGGCAATACATTGAGGGACTGACATCCTATTATATGGACTAAGATCTGGACACTGAGTGTTAGCTAATGAGGCAAGATGAAGGTGCTGTGAGTCAAGGAAGGAAGAACAATCCAGGAGATTGGGGCAGTGGAGTGAGTTAAGTAATATTATGGGGAAATGATAATACAACTGTGTACATATTTGCAAGGTTTGTGGGTGTGAAAAGAAAAAGCTTTGTGAAGTTCTACTTATAATAATACAGTATTGATCGGACGAAAGTAACAAACTCTATTAGTATCCCACATAGGAAAAAACTTCCTTATTCCAAACATTAATCAGGACAAAATCTCTGGATCAGCACCATCTCAGAAACTCACACCAATAATTTTGTAATTGTATATTTTTCATGAAAAGGGCACGCAGTTCCTACTTGTTAAATGATAATTGTTGCCAAAAATTCGTGGCCAATAGTGCCTGCTGCTCTTATGTTACAGAGTCACTGGGGACACATTTACTACCCGGCCCAATTCGCGATCCAGCGGCGCGTTCTCTGCACAGGATTCGGGTCCGGCTGGGATTTTAAGATGGTAGTTTCCTCCGCCGTCCACCAGGTGGCGCTGCAGTCGCCGAAATAATCTTAACGCCCGCGAAGTGCACATCCCATAGAAGGTGAAGGTGAGCGCTCCAAAGCGACACATTTTCGGTTTTAAATCGGCGGGTTTTTCCGAATACGTGGTTTTCGTTCGGAACCACGCCCCCCCCGATTTCTGTCGCGCGCATGCCGGCCCCGATGCGCACCAAATCCGATCCGTGCCGCCAAAAACCCGGGCAATTCATGTACAAGCGGCGCAAATCGGAAATATTCGGGTAAACACGTCGGTGAAAGACGGAATCGGGCCCTTGTTAAATGACCCCCACTGTCTGTTATGATGGGTGAAGTATTTGTTTCTAGACATTTAGGGAAAACTTCATAAGAACCAAGAAAAATAGTCAAACTTTGAATGGGAAAAGTTGATTTGGATTGGTAGCAATTCTAGAAATAGGGGACATTTAAAAGAAGCCCGATGGATGGATAGTGTTTAAGGAAGAGTGGATCAGAGAGGAGCAGATCAATCATAGTATGACATATGCAGTGAATTTGTAGAGGCCACTTGTAGTCCAAACATATGGTGTTGCGGCAGGGCAGGTGCCAGCATTGGGAATCGGGCAAGTGCCGAGAGCTGCTGGGAGGGCCACCATAAGGGCTGGCTGTACATAAGGAATCCATTGATGTGAAGGGGGGCTGTATCTAATGAATCCATAGGTGTGGAGGGGGCCTATATAAAATAACCATGATGGGCTGTGGTTCGTATGATAAATAGGGAACAGGGAGACTGTTTTAGGTTTTTGAATTGTTAATGCCGCCACGTGGAGTTTCACTCCAAAGGGGCCCACTGAGGCTCTGTGCCCCAGGGGCCTATGAAACCTGGAGCCGAGCCTGTGTGCAGGTCTTGGTCTCACTCTCAGGGTGGGGGACTTATCTTAGTAGAGTATTTTCTAGTTTACTACAAACTCCAGATGGTAGTGGTGTGTGGCCTTCATAAGATGAAGTGTTGGAAGATACCTGGTGCTTTGCTCGGAGATTTCATCAGCTTGAGCGCTCACGGTTGATTTTTTTCCAGGAAAGAAGAAGAAAGGGAATACATGCACAGTAGTAACCTTCTCCCGTGTGCTGTGTTCTCTTTCAGATGGACTGCCCAGTTGTCCGGTTTCTAGGATCTGGTTGTTAGGGGTACAGTGATCAGGTTACGATGGATTGTGTGACGTAATGGCCTCGTAGCCTGGTCACATATCCGTATGACTTCAGATGACATCTCCGCTTCTGGTTTTTTAGTTTTCTCTCCTTTCATTAAAGTTGTACAAAAACTGACAATTCCACTTTTTGTTCCTCAGGTTACTCCTGATGTATCTGTTCCGGATAGAGAAATGCATCTGGGAGCAAAACACGTAGATACTATAACTTTTTTTTTTAGTATAATTTTAGTGACCAAATGTGATGTTTCATTGTAACCATCGACATTTTGTAAGGCTCATGTCTCATGGTATTTGTGTAGACGTAAAGAGGCCATGCAAGTTTTATTGCGTCTGAAAACGGCCCCATTGACTTTATAGGAAATACGGCTATGTATCTGGTCTCCATTATTTCTCACGAGACTGCAATGTAAAAAAATGAAACATGTCAATTTTTGACCTTTTTGCAGAACTGTTCTCCATAGAAGTTTTATGGGAGTACATTGTTTTACACGTATCTATGGCCTGTTTTTTGCAGTGGGTTGCCCAGGAGACCAGGTCAAGTGGTGTCAGCCCACCCACCATATTTTTTTGGATACGGCCAGTTTACCGTGGCTTTATACTGTAGGATTCATACTGGCTGAACACCCAGCCCATTTTTGCAAAATGCACGTGGTCGGCGGGTGGCATGAGACCTTTTACTGATAATTCATTTACTTGGAATCTGTTGTTACTAACAACATTATTGTTTCTTTAACCTACATTTTGTACATGAAAACACAAAAAAAACACCTCGAAATATTATGAAATTGTAAATATAAATATTCTAGATAATATTCTATATTTCTCCCGGATGCCATTTCTCCTCGTTTCGTGCCTCATTGATGTTAGCAGTCACAGCTGAATACCTAAAAACCCTTTTTCAAAACAAAAATTTAATTGTAGGCTTAGAACACGAATCTTATTCCGATATGATGTCATCACATAATTAGGCTCAATGGACACAACACCAATTGGGGGCTGTGATCTGTTCGTACAAAAAAACGGCCAGATCAAGGGCCCCATAGAGGTAAATTACGTTGTGGGAGTGGGTCACACCACAGAAGTAGCGCAGGTCCTATTTTGCCCGCGGTTGCAGCACAGCCTTCTGGCCCAACCGGGTGTTAGCCGGTTAAAGGCCCAAGGTGTGTGGATGCAGCTGTACACAAAATTAATATGGTATACTCACCGTCTTCATTGGGCGCCTTGTTTGCTGGTGTCTGCCACAGGACCCTGTATGAGGCCTCAGATGTGTCCATCTGGCAAGGCTGGTGTGTAGCCCTAAGCCTCATAAAAGCAACCAGTTCCTTTGGTTGCTGTCAGCTCTGGTGTGTTCAGTATCATTGTGATTGTCAGCTCATTATGTGTCTGCTTGACTTGCCCTGACCTATTCCCGGCCTACGACCTTGCTGAGTTTGGAACTGCAAAGAGAGAAACATTTTTGAGGGGTAATTTTTGGCATTGCCATGTGGAAAAAAAGTTTGGTTTTTAATTAACTCTAAGTTTGACTGTTTTAACCACCTGATGTACCTGTCAATACTGACCAAGGCATCTAAGTAATTAGAGGGAGGGAGGTCTTCGTCCAACCCTATTGGCACCCAAAACTTTGGCACCCAATTAGGAGAGGCAGGGCCCCAAGCAGAATTTTGAATGTTGCCTCCTCCGAAAATATACAAATTTGTTATACTCACACACAAATTTATACAGTGATATATACTTATACATTACACCAAAGTATCCCGGTAGCTGCTGACCAAATGGGGAAAAGTACACAGCAGAAGTGAGGGAAAGGAAATACTAGTTCTGTCAATTCTGTTGGCATTCATTCACCCGACATATCTGTGTATGTGGAAGAGTGCACTGTGCAGCATATTATGTATATAATGGTGCAATCCTCCATTATTTAGTGTGTCAGGTAGGATGCTGGGGCCCCCCTCACATCGGGCCCCCATAGCAGTGCAATGGCTGCCACCCCTGTAGGTTAGGGTAGACTAGGGGTTCTAATTAAGCTTTCAGTATACCATGTTCGAGATGATTTCTATTCTAATTTATTTCTTCTTTTATTTTACTCACCAAAAATTCTCATCCCACAAATAACCACAAGTCCACCTATGACATAAATTATACTATCCCAAAAGTTACATATTCTGGAATTCCTCCGTCAGGCCACTGAGTAACAGAATTTTAGATTTTGGGATATTCTGTACATATAATATAGCGTAATATATAGTGCTAGACAACACAAGACATGAGGGTCTACCAGGGGAAGGCCATTTCATTCATCCAGGGTGTGTGAATATTTAAACTAGAACCATGTTTATTTCCCTTTACCTACTGACATGAAATTAGGAGTCATATAACACTCTCTTTATCATGTACCTGTCCTCTTACAATGCATTATGGGAGATGTAGTTCACATTCAGAGGGACAAATGGATATACTTGTAATTACTTACTTCTAGAGGAATGAAACATTACACGGTCATGCACCTTTCAGGCTGTATCAGTTTCAGACTTGTTGTACTTGAGATGGAAAAGCAATAGTGAGGGTCAGCTATCAGTGAGAAGAACAACCCTATGCACCGCTATATATAGGCCTCGGTAAGTCCTCAGTGCAGTTAACTGTTTGGTGTCACTGGAGTCTATACAAGCCATCCAAATCGCCATGTAATACTTTATTTCCCTCGGAGGTGCTGTAGGGGAAACAGACACACACAGCTGATCAGTGAAGATCCAGTAGTGGAGACATCCTGAGAGCAAATCTTCTTAAAAAAGGATGATAGAAGCTTTGTAAATGGACCAGACCAGTTAAGATGTGGGAGCAATAATAAGGTATACCTGCGCTGGCTGGAAAGAGTGAGTGTATGTGTGTTATAAAAGAAGAATTGTGCAAAGGGGAAAGGACTGGACTTCTAAACACTGCGATTATCTCTAAAAAAGACAGTTGTCATGTTTTGGGGAACACTAACCTGTAGCACCACTTTTCTAGCGGGTTTCCGCGGGTCCAGCAAAATGAATCCAACAGTGTGATTTCTTTGGTCCAGGTTACACACTATAGTCCCCGTGCAGTCCAGCAATAGTTGTAGCAATAGCGAAAGCCCTGGGGGTAGCTTCGTAAGTAGACTAGTAAAAACAGATGTACGGTGACGTCACCCACAAGGTACGGATGGTTCCAGAAGGACAACAGGAATATCCACCGACGCTGTTGTCGAAAGCAACGGCTTCTTCCTCAGGGTAGATTACCCCTGATACCAGCGACGGCAACGGTTCCAATCATACCCTAGCGTGCGCCGTGTGATCCTTAACATTTTCTTAGAACAGATAGTGGTATTTTGTGACAGGAGGAAGCCATGTGCAAAGGTTTTATTTTTTCCTATAGAATCTATAAACTGTGCCAAATCCACATCTTCCTTATAGGTTATTTTCACTTCCTATATACTATAGTCTAGTAATAGAGCTGGCATGGCCTGCTGAAGATGGTCCACAATGGGGAGTAAAATCTTTAAAGAAATTGTGTGGAGCTATAGGAACCCCTCTGTATAGTAGGAAATACTAACATGGACCCCACAGAACTCGTTCTGCTGTTGTACTTTGGTTATTATAGTAATGGATGAAATTCCTTGAATCTGCCATCTGGGGATATTGGTAGGTGCTGGATTATCAAAATTCTGGATTTTCAGACATTCAGATAAAAATCCTCATAATCCCCTGTTTTGTTCAGTTTCTTGTTCTGGTTTGTGAAAGTCACAGTTCTTGTTCTTGACAACAGATGCCGGATTATCTGATGTTCGGATTACCAAATTCTGGATTAAAAGGATCAAGCATCAAAATCCATCATGATAACCTGGGGCACTTAATATAGATCCGGGCACTGTGACTGTGATAATCTCTTATATTGTTATCCATGGATTCCTTCTTCTAAAATCACACATTTAAATGATGCTCATTGAGCCTGTAAGGGCTCTCAGGACATTTACCAGAGCCCCTCCATGCGTGCAGTCTCTCCCTTTCAATCTGCTCCCTCAGTACTTCCCCCTTCCCTCTGCCAAATATTCTCACACGTAGGAAGTGATCTGCATATGGTAAGAGCCTGTAAACTGTAGCACAGAGGGGGCTCTGGTTAACACCCATAGCCCTTCAGGCTCATTAGCATCATTTTAAAGTTGATTTAAATGTGGAGGAGGCACATGGATAATAAATATAAGAAGATTACCACAGTCACGGTGCCTGAATCAAGTAGTGTCCCTGGTTTATCATGATGGATTTTGATGACAGATTTCCTTAAAGAGATTTTTCTGCATTTATCTTGCACATTTATAACTCTATAAGTTTTTGTGTCCTCGTAGTGGCTTGGTGATGTTACCTCTGCCGTTTTGAGTGGGACATGGCTAAATATCCGGTGAAGCAGCCCGAAGAATCTAACAGACTCCCTGAGCAAGGTGAGGCAGGATCAGTTATTATTTTATCAGTTTTCTAAAAAAAATTGGGGGTCATTTACTTAAGGGCCCGATTTGCGTTTTTCCAACGTGTTACCCGAATATTTCCGATTTTGCGTCAATTTCCCCTGAATTGCCCGGGATTTTGCCACACGCGATCGATTGTGGGCATCGGCGCTGGCATGTACGCGACGGAATCGTGGGCGTGGCCGAACGAAACCCCACGGATTCGGAAAACCGCCCGCATTTAAAAAAAAAAAGTGTTGCGGAGCTTGCACTTACCTCACTAGGAATAGGCCGGTGAACTTGAGTGCGTTCCGATGCTCTTCAGCGCAGCAGCGCACCTGGTGGAACGTCGGAGAACTGCTTAATGAATCCCGGTCCGGACCCGAATCCAACGCGAGAGAACGCGCCGCTGGATCGCAATGTAAATCTGCCCCAGTTCTTTATTATAAAAAAAGATACAGATCCTGCTTTGTAATAAATCAGGCTCTTTTTATCTTTATTTCTTTTGTTGTGTGTAAATTACATTAAGTCTATGCTTTTATTATAATGATTAGAAAGTAACTAAGACCTAACGTGTGATTCTTCAACATTTCTTTCAGCAAATGTCACCAATAGATGCGACCTGAAGTCCAGAGCTCATACATATAACACATAAAAGGCACCTACAGAGTTGGAGAGGAAACTGTGTATGTATAGAGGCTTTGTGAGTGCCTATGATTTCTTTAGGAGATCTAAAGTATGGTAAGGCCTCAAGCACATGGGGTTACTATGGATCCATGGACTCACAATTAGAGATGAGCGAGCACAAAATGCTCGAGTGCTCTTATTCAAGACGAACTTTTCAGATGCGCGAGTGCTCGTCTCGAATAACGAGCCCCATGAAGTCAATGGGAGACTCGAGCATTTTCAAAGGGAACATGGTTCGGGAATAAAATGTGTTTTTCATTGAAAAGAATGTCTTCTGATAAGTTATCAGATGTAGCAAACATGCTGCAATCTATTCTTCACTGTTCCGCGCTTATATTATCTCCCGAACAAGTAGAGATGTGACGAACAGTGAGAATAGATATAAAAACAGGGACTACGATATGTCATTAAGTGAAAAAACAAGTGAAGAATAGATTGCAGATGTTCGGCACTGCCTTACTTGTCGGGAGATTTGATTGTCCGGGATCGCTGCTTTTTTCACTGAAGTCTCCTCCTGATCTGATTCGGCACCCCTATGTCTCCGTTCTGCTGCTCCCCGACGTTCTACCGTTCGTTGCCGCCTCCCCTATGTCTCCGTTCTGCTGCTCCCCGATGTCTCCGTTCTGTCGCCCCAGTTTCTCCGTCTGCTGCTCCCCTATGTTCCGTTCGCTGCTCCCCTATGTTCACACGTTCTTGCTGCTCCCTTATGTCTCACTGTTTCTGCTGCCTCCTGATATGTCTCCGGTTCTTCTGCTCCCCTATGTACTCCGTTCTGCCGCCCATGTCTCCGTTTCTGCTGCTTTCTCGTCGCCTCCTATGTCTCAGTTCTGCTGGCTCCTTGTCTCGTCATGCCTCGTCCCGTTCTGCGCCCATGTCTCCGTTCTGCTGCCACTATGTCTCCGTTCTGCCGCCCCTGTTCCGTTTGCTGCTCCCTATGTCTCCGTTGCTGCTCCCTACTGTCTCAGTTCTGCCGCCCATGTCTCCGTTCTGCCTGCTCCCCTAGTCTCCGTTCTGTGCTCCCCGATGTCCCGTTCTGATTGACTCCTCTGTCTCGTTCTGCTGCTCACCGAGTCTCCGTTCTGCCGCCCCATGTCTCCGTTTGCTGATCCTCCGATGTTCGTTATGATGCTCCACGATGTATCGTTCTGCGCTCCCCTATGTCTCCGTCTGCGCTCCCCGGATGTCTCCGTTATGTCGCCACCAGTCTCCGTTCTGCTGCTCCCTAGTCTCCGTTCTGCTGTCCCCTATGTCACAGTTCTGCCTGCCCCTATGTCTACGTCTTGCTGCTTCCCTGAGTCTCCGTTCTTCTGCTCCCTATGTCTCCGTTCTGCCGCCCCATGTCTCCGTTATGCTGCTCCCCTATGTCTCCGTTCTGCTGGCTCCTAGTCTCCGTTTTCTGCTGCTCCTCTATGCTCGTTCTGCCGCCCCATGTCACGTTCTGCTGCTCCCATATGTCTCCGTTCTGCCGCCCCATGTCTCCGTTTGTGCTCCCCTATGTCTCGTTCTGCTGTTACTCCCCTATGGTCTCCGTTTCTGCCGCACCTGTCTGTTCGCTGCTACCCTATGTCCTCCGTTTGCTGCCTGCTCCCCGATGTCTCCGTTCTGCTGCTACCCTATGTCTCCGTTCTGCTGGTCCCGTGTCTCCGTTCTGCCGCCCCATGTCTCCGTTCTGCTGCTCCCCTATGTATCCGTTTCTGCTGATCCCCGAATTTCCCCGATGTCTTCAGTTCTGCTGCCCCCGATGGTCTCCGTTCTGCTGATCCCCGATGTCTACGTTCTGCTGCCCCCGATGCTACGCTTTATGCCGCCCCCATGTCTCCGTTCTGTGCTCCCCCATGTCTCCGTTCTGCCGACCATGTCTCCGTTCTGCTGCTCCCCTATGTCTCCGTCTGCTCTGCTCCCCTATGTCTCCGTCCTGCTGCTCCCCTATGTCTACGTCCTGCTGCTCCCCATGTCTCCGTTCTTGCCGCCCCATGTCTCCGTTATTGCTGCTCCCCTATGTCGCCGTTCGATGCTCCCCTATGTCTCGTTTGCGCTACCCTTATGTCCCGTTCTGCTGCTCCCGAGGTCTCACGTTCTGCCGACCCCATGTCTCCGTTCGCTGCTTCCCCTATGTCTCCGTTCGGTGACCTCCCCGATGTCTCACGTTCTGATGCTCCCCGGGAATGTCTCCGTTCTGCTTGCCCCCGATGTCTCGTTATGTGCTAACCAGATGTCTCCTTCTGCTCTCCCCAAGGTCTCCGTTCTGATGCCCCCCATGTATCCGTTCTGCAGCCCCATGTCTCTGTTCTGCTGCTCACCCTATGTCTCCGTTCTACTGCCTACCCTATGCTCCGTCCTGATGCTCCCCTATGTCTCGTTCTGCTGATCACCAGATGTCTCAGTTCTGACTGCTCCCCGAGTGGTCTCCGTTATTGAGGATCCCGATGTATACGTTCTGTGTCCCCGAGGTCTCCGTTATGCTGTCCCCGGTGTTCTGTTCCTCGCTCCCCTGTCTCCGTTCTGCTGCTCCCATATGTCTCCGTCTGCTGCTTTACCTAGGTCTCCGTTATGCCGCCCCATTCTTCGTTCTGCTGCTCCCGATGTCTCCTTTCTGCTGATACCGGATTTGTCTCAGCTTCTGCCGCCACATGTCTCCGTTATGCTGCTCCCCGGTGTTACGTTTTGTGCTCCCCTTGTCTCCGTTTTCTGCCGCCCCATGTCTCGTTCTGCTGCTCCCTATGTCTCGTTGTCTGCTTGTCCCCTATGTCTCCCGTTCTGCGGACTCCTCTATGTCTCCGTTAGGTCGCCCATGTCTCCGTTTCTGCTGCTCCCTATGTCTCGTTTGTGCCTCCCCCTAGGTCACCGTTCTGTGCTCCCTATGTCTCCGTTCTGCGGCCCATGTGTCTCCGTTCTTCTGCTCCACTATGTCTCCGTTCTGCCGCCCCATGTCTCCTTCGGTGCTCCCTATGTCTCCGTTCTGCTGCTCCCCTATGTCGCCGTTCGGCCTGCTCATCTGTCTCCGTTCTGCCGCCCCAGTCTCCGTTCTGCTGCTCCCCTCTGTCTCCGTTCTGCGCCCCCCATGCTCCGTTTGCTGCTTCCCCGAGGTCTCCGTTCTGCTGCTCCCCTATGTCTCCGTTCTGCCGCCCATGTCTCCGTTTCTGCTGCTCCCTATGTCTCCGTTCTGCTGCTCCCCGAGTTCCGTTCTGCTGCTCCCTATGTCCCTGTTCTGCTGCTCCCCGAGGTCTCCGTCTGCGCCCCATGTCTCCGTTCTGCGGCTCCTATGTCTCCGTTCTGTGCTCCCCTGATGTTCCGTTCGCTGCTCCCGATGTCTTTCCGTTCTGCTGCTCCCCGATTTGTCTCGTTCTGCTGCTCCCGATGTCTCCGTTCTGCCGCCCCAGGCCTACGTTCTGCTGTGCTCCCCATGTTCCGTTCTGACCGCGCCCCATGTCTCGCTGCTGCTCCCCTATGTCTCAGTTCTGCTGCTGCCCCTATGCCGGTCAGCTTGCTCCCCTATGTCTAAGTCCTGCTGCTCCTATGTCTCAGTTATGCCGCCCAGGTCTCCAGTTCTGTGCCCCCTATGTCTCCGTTCTCTGCCCCCTATGTCTCGTCATGCTGCGCCCCTCTGTCTCCGTCATGATGCTCCCCTATGTCTCGTTTGCCGCCCATGTCTCGTTTATGCTGCTCCCTATGTCTCCGTTATGCTGTCCCCGAATTTTTGTCTCCGTTTCTGTGCTCCCCTGGTCTCCGTTTCGCTGATCCCCGATGTATCCGGTCTGCCGCCCCATGTCTCCGTATGCTGCTCCCTATGTCTCCGTTCTGCTGCTCCCGATGTTCCGTTCTGCTGCTCCCCGATTGTCTCAGTTCTGCTGCTCCCCGATGTCTCCGTTCTGCTGCTCCCCGATGTCTCCGTGTTCTGCTGCTCACCAATGTCTCCGTTCTGCTGCTCCCCCATGTCTCGTTTCTGCGCCCAATGTCTCAGTTTTGCTGCTCCCCTATGTCTCCTTCTCTGACTCCCCTAGTCTCCGTCAATGCGGACTCCCCTATGTCTCGTTCTTGCTTGTTTTTTGGCTCCCCGATGTCTCCGTCTGATGCTCCGATGTCCTCCGTTCTGCTGCTACCCGATTGTCTCCGTTCTGCTGCCCCCGATTGTCTCCGTTCTGATGCTCCACGGTGTCTCTGTTCTGCTGCTCCCCTATGTCTCCGTTTGCTGCTCCCATAGGTCGCCGCCGTTCTGCTGCCTCCCCTATGTCTCCGTTCTGCCGCCCCCATTGTGTCGTTCTGCTGCTCCCCGAATGTCTCCGTTCTGATGCTCCCCGATTCTCCGTTCTGCGCCCCATGTCTTCCGTTCTGACTGCTCCCCTGTGTCTCCGTTCTGCTGCTCCCCTATTGTCTCCTTCTGCTGGGCTCCCCTATGTCTCCGTTCTGCCGCCCCCATGTCTACGTTCTGATGCTCCCCGATTGTCCCGTTCTGCTGACTCCCGAGTCTCCGTTCTGCGCATTGTCTCGTCTGCTGCTACCATATGTCTCCGTTCTGCGCCTGCTCAACTAGTCTCCGTTCTGCTGCTCCCCTATGTCTACTTCTTGCCGACCCCCCCATGTCGACGTTCTGCTGCTCCCCTATGTCTCCGTTCTGCGCTCCCCTATGTCTCCGTTCTGCCGCCCCATGTCTCCGTTCTTTGCTGCCCCCTATGTTCCGTTCTCTGCTCCCGAGTGTCTCCGTTCTGCCCGGCCCCCATGTCTCCGTTCTGTGCTGCTCCCCGATGTCTCCGTTCTGATGCTCCACGATGTCTCCTTTCTGTGCTCCCCGAGTCTCCGTTTCTGTGCTCCCCGATGTCTACGTTTCTGCTGCTCACGATGTCTCTGACGCTGCTCCCCGATGTCTCTGTGCTGCTCACCTGTTCTTCAATGTGTTCTTCACACATATATATTGTTTCACATAATATTGTTCGCACCGTTCACGCATGATCTTCCGAAAAGTAGCAGATGTTGCCGAACATCTGAATCTATTCTTCACTGTGTTTTTCAATGTGTTTTTCACTGAAATGATCTGTGTCTGTGTTCACTGTTTTTATTCTATTCTTCATTGTTCTTCACTGTGTTTTTTTAATTAAATGCTCGATCTCGAGCAGGGGAAATACTCGTCCGAGCAACGAGCCGTTTCGAGTACCTTAATACTCGAACGAGCATCAAGCTCGGACGAGTATACTCGCTCATCTCTACTCACAATACTTCAGCCTTAGGCTGCATTCACACAGCTGATGTGGGGACGTATAGCGCAAACTTTTACGTCCCCATAGATGGCTATGGGGGTGGCAATACCATAAATTTGGGCAACTGGGTCCAAAGAGAGTATTGAGGCAGCATCGTCATAGACATGGATGATTGGGTCCGTGACATTTATGGTGGTAGCAAGGCCATATAAATGTATAGTAATAAAGAATAATAATTCCTTTATTTATGTAGCGCACACAGATTATGCAGCGCTGCACAGAGCTTGGTGATTCCTAAAATAAGTCTAAAAAAGTCAGTAATGTCCATCAGGAAAAATGATACCATTATATATTTAGAATAAGAAGAATTTGTGTATTTATATAGCGCACACAGAACTGCACAGAGCTTGACAAATCGGTCCCTGTCCCCAATGGGGCTCACAACCTAATCAATTGTGGGAGGAAACCGGAGGACCCGGAGGAAACCCACACAAACACAGAGAGAACATACAAACTCTTTGCAGATTTTAACCTGGATGGGACTTGAACCCAGGACCCCAGCACTGCAAGGCTGTAATATTTAATACTGAGCCACCATGCTGCTCTTTATTTGGATTTACAGGAAAATTCAACGTTAGCGTGTTTTCCCTTTATTAAAAAAGCAAACATATTGTTAATAAAAGACTAAATAAAAACACAAAGAAAAAGAGTTTGCTTACAAGAAGGACCCATCAAAGGTACAAATACACAATTCTTTATTGATGTTCAATGCAAAGACAATTAAAATCACTAAAATCATATATCAAAGTAGACTTTTTCATATGTTTTATATATGGTTTTAGTGATTTTAGTCTGTCTGGTATGTCGTGTTTATGCAATGAATATCAATAAAGAACAGTATATTTGTACCTCTCGTGATAGTCTTTTTCTTCATATTGTCAGTCAGATCTCAGTTTTTTATGTTCAGGCCCTTGATAACATTATTGGATGCTGTACAGGCCATAATTTGTTTATAGCAATAAAAGAAGACTGCACACCCTCCATTTATTATTCTCCTTTATTCCTTAGGGGCAGCTTACTGACCAGGACCTTGGCCGACATTGTAAATAAAGAAGACTTTGTCCTAAACTCGGAATATCTCATCACCCTCCTAGTGGTTGTCCCAAAGTAAGAAGTGAAATAATCTTCAGCATGTTGCATGTAGAAAGTACTGGAAGGTTTTCTTCCATCAAAATCCATCATGATAAACCAGGGACATTACTCATAGATCCAGACACCGTGACCGTGGTAATCTTCTTATATTCATTATCCATGGCCTCCGTACTTCTAAAATCAACATTTAAAATCTTGCTAATGAATGTGGTAACAGTGCTCCTTTGTGTTGTAGCTTCACAGGCTGTTACACTGTGCAAGAGCAATCCCTCCTCCCACTGTGTGAGATTACATCAGGCAATGAGATGGGAAAAATGCTGAGGGAGCAGAGGGGAGGGGGTGTAAAAGCATGTGAAGCTCCAGCTTGGAGGGGCTCTGGTAACAGAACACTCATGGCTCATTAGCATAATAGTAAAAGTTGATTTTAGAAGGAAGGAGGCCATAAATAACAAATATAAGAAGATTACCACAGTCAGGGTGCCTGGATCTATGAGTAAGTGTCCCTGGTTTATCATGATGTATTTTGATGGTAGATTTTCTTTTAAAGATATTGATGGCCTATCCTTAGGGAAATGTTCGGTCCAGTTCACACCTCATTTTTTTCATCAGTTTTTGAATCAGTAATTGTGAGCCAAAACCAGGAATGGAACACACAGAAAAAGCACTAATCTCTTACACAATATATTGGTAATCCTGGTTCTTATAACAATCCAACTGCAATTGTCACAGAGGCCATAAATATTTTGTTTGGGGTTACAATTATAAAGAATATAGTTCCGACTTACATACAAATTCAACTTAAGAACAAACCTACAGAACCTATCCTGTACGTAACCCGGGGACTGCCTGTATGTGGATCTCATTTTACATCTAAATTCTGTGCTTTCTCGTTTTTAGGACCAGCTATAACGCTTGGCAAAAGACCTACGAATCACTGTCCGATATGGTTGTGCCTCGATCTACCAAGTAAGAACCTGAGGGCAAAAGGGCCACTATAATGCAGGCCCTGGCATGACTGGCACCCGTCTTCATCCTGCCCATGTGTTTACTTCTTTGTAGGTTGATCGCAGAGGACACAGAAGGAGGTTTGTTTACCGTCACCCTGTTCCGAAAAGTGATCGATGACTTCAAATATAAAGCTCGGGAAAACAAGTAAGATTACATTACATTATGGTGTCATGGGCAAGATGGAGGGATGGAAAAAAAGGTGTGAGAGATATCATATTTCTCTCCAGACACCATCTTCTTTGGCCAGAAGCCATATTGTCTACTGTCATCCATGTCATGATTCAGATGACACCATTTTGTGTAAACTGTTTAGTAACTACTTTGTCCTTGTAGCTGCTGTTTTCCTTGTCTTTTTCTGCAGCTCCTCTGCTTGAAGGCCATGCTCTTACTTATGCAGAACCTTCACAAGGACACTTAGTTTCTCTCAAGTCTACTGTTTTTTCCTGTTGGAACTAAACATGAAGCTCATTTGGGAAAACAGCTTGAAGGGGAGGTTCTGGTATATTGAAGCTAACCTATAGCATTTCAGTATTTCTCACCTTTTCACACCTGCCGCAAAGCACTTTCTGCTTTCTATATACTGCCTGCTTGAAATAAAGTGTGTGATTTGAGTGCAGCTTATGACCAAGTGTCTGTCATTCTCTGTGCTACGGATCTCAGCGCTGGGAACAAAGATCCATAAATATGGTAATCACCTTACAATTTCCTAGGTGTCCTAGAAGCAGTTATACAGAGCAGGGGGTGTATCAGAGTATGATCGGTAGGTGCAGCCTTCTGGGGGCCAGGCCTTACTTTTAGGGTATATGTTGTGAGTAATGATCATATTTCTGTAAAGTTACTTTCTGTATATTTATGTCTTTAGGTTCATGGTACGGGAATTCTACTTCAATGAGAAAGAGCTGCAGTCAGAAAAAGATGAAATAATCAAACTAGCAGCAGATAAGAAGCAGCAGTATGTAAGTCCTACATTTTACTGGATGATCACTGTCCTACAGATCTTACTCCTTAACCCTTACAGATTTTATAATGGGACACCGTCATTAAATGAGAGCAGAGTAAATCCCGACAGGCCTCCTAGGTGAGACAGTGGGAGTCCTGATTACTCTGCCCACACACAGTGATTGACAGTGAGAGTCCTGATCACTCCGCCCACACACAGTGATTGACAGTGAGAGTCCTGATCACTCCGCCCACACACAGTGATTGACAGTGAGAGGCATGATTACCCCGCCCACACACAGTGATTGACAGTGAGAGTCCTGATTACTCCGCCCACACACAGTGACTGACAGCGTACCAATTCTGTACCTATGCAAATCCATCTAGTCCATATGTCCTACCAGATGTTGTATATCTATATGTCCCAGCAGAATTCGTATATCTATATGTGTTTATCTTTCAGGGACCTCTCCTGCGCTGGTTGAAAGTTAACTTCAGTGAAGCCTTCATCGCGTGGATCCATATAAAAGCTCTGCGAGTATTCGTGGAGTCGGTTCTAAGGTTAGTACCTTGTGGTTCTCACTGTTCAGTGTTAAAGGGATGGGCCACAATATGGTACATTCCCTGTCTCATTTCTGTCCTGCCATTGGTTCATACTACATTGTACGTTCAGAAGAGAAGCTTCAGCATATTGTATAACACCCAGACACCCTCTCCTTTGCTCTATGTGTAGGTATGGGTTGCCGGTGAACTTCCAGGCGGTGATCTTGCATCCCTATAAGAAATCTATGAAACGACTACGAGACGTCTTGAATGCCCTATTCCGACATCTGGATGAGGCAGCAGCTGCAAACATGAAGGATGTAAGTAGGAAGCACCAAAATAATGCAACATGTAGTAGCTGTGTTGTATCTGCAGGCAGCATGTAATAGAGCAGGAGGAGCTGAGCAGATTGTACATAGTGTCCTATCTGCAGGCAGCATGTTATAGAGCAGGAGGAGCTGAGCAGATTGTACATAGTGTCCTATCTTCAGGCAGCATGATATAGAACAGAAGGAGCTGAGCAGATTGTACATAGTGTCCTATCTTCAGGCAGCATGTTATAGAGCAGGGGGAGCTGAGCAGATTGTATATAGTGTCCTATCTGCAGGCAGCATGTTATAGAGTAGGACTCAATTCTTCGTGGCATAGATTCAACAAGGTGCTGGAAGCATTTCTGAGAGATTTTGGTCCATATTGACATGATGGCATCACACAGTTGCAGCAGATTTGTCGGCTGCACATCCATGATGCGAATCTCCCGTTCCACCCAGACATGTTGATTGATGGGTCGAAGAGCAGCAAATTAGGCAGCTTTACGCCCCTAGCAAATAGGCATTGGCTGTGTCCACAGTCACCTCTACTAAGCCATTTTTAGTAACTGGGTTGAGCCAATACTTTATTAGAAAAGTATCTATCTACATAACATGGCAGATCATCTAACCTAATGAATATATGAGAGTCTCCGATTGTAAGTTGTTCAATATATTACCCAATTAAAAAAAAAAATCTTATATGTTGCAAAATATTACAAAAATCATCATCTAATGATACCAAATTTGGCCCCTTTCTCCACCACCTGGGAGTTGGTGGGAGGGGGAAACTTAAAAAAAAAAAAAATTGGGTGTTCCCATTTTTTATTATTGCAGATTTGTATTCCCTAGGAAAAATTACATTGGATTGTAATTATGAAATAACGAATTTTGAAACTGAAAAAAAAAAAAAAAAAAAAAAAAAAAAACACACAACATTGAAATGTGTGTATTTTGGGTTTTTGGATTGGATTTGTATTTCACCAGGATAT
>CM033643.1:15072662-15154474 GCA_019512145.1 Engystomops pustulosus | reverse complement strand
GTGTGTATTTTGGGTTTTTGGATTGGATTTGTATTTCACCAGGATATTCCACCATCCCAACCTTTTTGTTACACCCTATACAGATGGTCCCCTACTTAAGAACACCCGACTTACAAACGGACCTCTGGATTTTGGCGATTTACTGTACTTTAGCCTTGGGCTACAATAATCTATAAACAGTTATCACTGGTGTCTGTAATGAAGCTTTATTGCTACTCCTGGTTCTTATAACAGTCCAACATTTTTAAAATCCAATTGTCACAGAGACCAAAAAAATGTGACTGGAGTTACAATAAAAAAATACATTTCCGACTTACATACAAATTCAACTTAAGAACAAACCTACAGAATCTTGTATGTAAACTGCCTGTATATAGTTTGTCACACCACAACCTGAAGACCAAGAGGACAGGCTTGTGGGATATCAGGGTTACAGCGATGGAGAAATGCTCTCCAGGGCACATACTGGAATGTGACAATTGAGCCATAAAATTAAAGGAAATCTACCATCAAAATCTATCATGATAAACCAGGGGCACTTACTCATAGATCCAGGCATCGTAACTGTGGTCATTTTCTTACATTTTTTATCCATGGCTCATTGGCATAATTTTAAAAGTTGATTTTAGATGTAACGAGGCCATGGATAGCAAATATTAGAAGATTACCAGTGTCACAGTGTCTGGATCTATGAGTAAATGTCTCTGGTTTATCATGATGGATTTTGATTGGAGATTGTTTAGCTGGGCCATTGCCCATCTCTATATCATCATCTAGTAAACCCCTCCACCCTTATAAGAGGCCATTCTTGCCGATTTTCCTGCCTCAAACTTGCAGTCAATTTAGACGACCGCCATTGCTCCATTAATCATGAACCCAGAGTGACCGGATTTCCCAGACCGCCCACAGTACCAGGAATGGGACTATGGAAATCCCTTCTCATCTGCAGGGACTGTAATTGGTCACTGATTTATGGACCGACCCACAGTCCACTGACACAGCCCTAAATTAATTGATCCCCATCAATGTATTACCTTTATGCTTCCAGGACCACAACTATAACAAGAAATACAAATGAAACACTATCTGTCAAAAAATATTTTATTCAGAAATCGAGTCAAACCGATCAATTTGCCAATGAAAATACCCAAAACATAAAATACATTAAGAAACCCCAAAAAATTCTTCACGTCAGCATAACCTGCCCTCCCACCCAACAAAAAGTAAAAAAGGAAAAAAAAAATCCATCAGGTTCCAGCAAAATCTAAGGAGGAAACAATAGAACTCATCACTTGTACAACAATTCATAGAATTTTATTTTCAGTCTTCTCCCGAGAGGAACTGTCCACGGTCATCACCGAAATCCTTCCCTTTCCAGTGCAGAGGGATCTCAGATGAAGAAGAAGTCTGCCGGCTCCCCGGACGATGGATGTCCATCAGCTGAAAAGTCCCTCCAACAAGACGCATGTAACACTACATCAAGGAGGCGCCTGCTTCTTCACAGCTCGTCTTTATCTATATCATCGAGGTCAACATCGCTCAGGTCAATGTCATCCTCCACCGGCAGCTGCAGGAGGAAACAAATGCAGATCGGACTCATTAAAGCACACAGACATCGAGGAGACCACAAATATAAATTAAAAAGTTCTTTGAAATGTCGGATCTCTTCCTGATCGAAGGATTTAGGTCAGGGCTGAACAACATTTATTGATCCAAGAGCCGCATTGTCATACTGCTGTACCTGTAGGGGGCCTAGATGCACCAACAACCACAGTACAACACAAAATGTCACCCAGAAATTAAAAATACCACAGATCAGCAAAAAATTACATCCCAGAACCTACTGCAATCAGAGCAGACAATGATAGTGGAGACCCCAGAGCAGACAATAACAATAGCGGAGACCCCAGAGCAGACATAATAGCGGAGACCCCAGAGCAGACATAATAGTGGAGACCCCAAAGCAGACAATAACAATAGCGGAGACCCCAGAGCAGACATAATAGTGGAGACCCCAGAGCAGACATAATAGTGGAGACCCCAGAGCAGACAATGATAATAAGGGTGAGAACCCAAATACTATGGATCATATAGCAGACAACCAATACTGAAGACCCCTGAGCAAACAAATAAATCAGCTCTTCTTCTCCATTCCCTATACTGCAGCTTCTTCTCTCCACCATACATTGCTCTGTGTTCTGCGCCAGCATAGGAGCCCAGAGCAAAGCTGCGCCATAAAGGTAAAGGAGCTGTGAGCAGTACAGATGACAAGTACTTACCACTCCTGGGTCCTCTCCTGCTCTGGGTCTTGACATTGACACACATAAAACCAGTGTCAGGAGTCAGGACACAGAGTGGGGCGTCAGGAAAGGACCCGGGAGAAGTGAGAACTTCTCAGCTGCACTCACCGCTACCCGGCCTCCTGCACCATTGATCTTCCATCAGGTATGTTACACCATTCGACTAGGACTGTCAGCAGGGAGGCGGACCACTACTCATGGCTTGACAGACCGCATGTGGCCTGTTGGCCACCGGTTGTGCACCCCTCTTCTAAGCTTTTAGATGAGATGAATGTGGCTGCACTTCATGTACATGCTCAGTAGTGAAGCTCTTCTGCTACGCATCAGAAAGAATCAGGCGCTGGGAAGGAACAGCCACATGAATCTCAGCAACTGCTAGAGTGACCAGGAAAACAGGACTGTGGAGTCAGAGACAGTCATCATTTTGGTGGAGTTGAAGTTAGGGAAATTGAGGAGTCGGAAGTTTGGCCTACTGACTCCACAGCCCTGCTCCCAAATATTCAAGTTACCCATCAACCACAGGAGAACAAGCTGATCTGTGATGGCAAGAATGCTGGGACCCCCAGAAATCCGCAAAATGTAAGTTTTGTTCTCACTGATATGATGCTGAGCATAGCGCTAAGGAATCCAATAAATAGATTGGTTCCTCCATTATTGCTCCTGGCAATTAGGAAATCCCATTTGATAGGGCCTCTCTGTATACAATGTCACCGTCAGTACCGATAGATTCCTGTAAAATTGTAGTCTTTTTGCACGGACAGTGTCACAGAGTGTTGAATCTTTTTTTGGCCCTTGTACCTTTGTGAACATTGATTTATATTCCAGGACTGTGTGTGTGTGTGTGTGTTTATGCCAAATTCAGAGGGGTGAGTCTTCACACTGCTGAGCTCTTAGCTCCCTGCAAAGACACCTCCTCCCCTCTGGTCCTGGTGTCTGCTGTAGTAGCAGGGGAGGAGCTGTAGAGAATCTCAGTGCAGAGAGCCAAGAGCGCAGCAGTGTGAGGACATGCCCTTTGCATTTGGCAAGGCTACAATCCTGGAATAAAAATCCAATTTATACAGTCCTGCTGCTACTAACAAACTTGTATGGTTAAAACATCTCTTCAACAATGCTACCCAACACTCTATGCAAATTTGCATGGTCGAAAGTGCTGACAGGTTCCCCTATGCATAGGGTTACACCCCACAATAATAATGGAAATGCCAAGCTATCAATTTGTTCATAAAGGGAGAAGAGGAAGAGCACATGTGACTATACACCAGAATTGTGATTGTACTCTAGTAGGACCAGGCCCTGCAGCTGCAGTCCCTCCTCTCCCCCCACAGGGAATACCTAAGGAGGAAACTTCAAGAAAATATTTTCAATAGTGAAGAATACAGTTCTTGTCCTCTTACCTCCCCATCCTTTCCATCCCAAGGCTCCACCGTGTTAATCTTTGGAATAGCGCCCCCACCCACGGGTGAAGTGGAGCCACGGCCGAATGACAGCTCCCTGCAAATATACAGGAAAAACACAGCAGATTATAGCGACTCCTGGGACCTTCACGTGAATCGTCTAGAACTGTGTGCAAATCCATCAAAAAGTATAACCCTTACCGCAAGAACTCGTTGATTCCCTGCTCACTAAAGGAGCCCTTCAGTAGCGCAAACTTCATCTTCCGTGCGTTAACAGCAGCCATGGCGGGGTAACCAAACCCACCGATACCAAGAGAGGTCTCCATATCCAGCTGAGCCCCGGCCTCTGTCCAGAGCCATCTGTAACACAGCATGCAACGTAATCAGTAACTGGAACCCCAAATCCAAACTTAGGGTGTTCAGCCTGGAAACTGGGGTAGTAGCCTGGAAGGCTGGGAGTAGTAGTTTTATAACAATTGCTGTCATATGCAGTATAGTCAATATGAAATAATCCCTCAACCTTACAGGGATCTAAATGTATCTTCTGCCTCATTGCAATTCATCAGCTATTAGGTCTTTATTTTGGAAGTTTGTGGGAAGTAGCCAGAGGCAGACTTTGGCAAAACATAGGATTTCCAGCCCCACAAAATTCACTAGAAAATTACTGAATTGTAGCTACGAACCCCTACTGTCACTGCAGACAAAGTCACTTCAATGAGCATTTTCAGGAATCCATGATTTTTTTTTTTTTAGAAGAACTTACCCCCACATCTTCTTTTTGTACTTGTCAGCCATTTTTAGCATCACCTCCAAATAAGAGTTCCTTCCAGATGCACCTGCAATAAACCGCAGTATAAATAAGATCTATAGATAAAGTCCACTGCGGAAATCACAACCTGTGCCGGACAGAGAATACCACTTAGGCCACATGTACACAAAATGTATGCCCACACGGTTACGGCCGGACATACGTTTACCGTGATGGAAAGAAGGAGGGGTGACCCCTCCACAGCCATACATGGCACTTGGCGCTGTAACACGGGAAAAGATAGGACGTGCCCAATCTTTTCCCTGTGTACGGAGAGGTAGGGTGCCGCACGTGTGCGCTGCCTGCACCCATTGCCGGCCTATGGGGGACGTATGTACGGCCACAAGATTCTGGCTGTATATATGTCCCCCTAAGGTCGTGTGCATGTGGCGTAACTGCAGCTGAGGGAATAGAACGTTACCTGTGTCAAGGATATGAGGCAGGACAGCCACGATGCAGAGCTGGTGCTCCTCACACGTCTTCTTCACAATATCTTCATTGAGGATCTGATGGTAGAAGACAAGGCCAAGTAATAATGTTGGTCAATATCAGTGGATGTACAGAAAGGGAACAGAATCTCGAATCAAAGGTCTACATGATGAGTATATGCTGGTCTGTCAGGCTAAAGGCATTTGATGGCTTGCAGAAGAAAATTTAAAGGGGTTGGCCACTTTACCTCATGTTTTTGTAATGTGTGGGGGGGCAGGATATTAGGCAATTTACCAATATACATCTAGTAATAGTTCTGTTCCGCTTTCTTCTTATGTAAAGTCTCCGGTCTGTTACCTCATCAGCCAGAGATTCCTGACCATAAAATGGCAGCAGATGGAGGGTCATGTGATCTCTAATTGTCCATAAGCAATCGCCCTGCCAAGACCTTGATCTTATATTCATAAATACTATCACAAGGTCCTGGCAGGACGATTGTGGACAATTAGAGATGACCCTCCATCTGCAGCCATTATATGGACAGGAATCTTTAGCTGATGAGGTAAAATACAGGAGGCTTCACTTTACATATCAAGAAAGCGGAGCAGAACTATTACTAGATGTATATAAATTACCTCATATCCTGCCCCTCACACACATTATGAAAAACATGAGGTAAAGTGGCCAACCCCTTTAACACAAAACTTAAAATATAGTAAAGAAAAAGGGACAAGACAGTTTAGACACCGACCTCCCGGATCTCAGGCGGAGGAGCGTTCTCAGAGAACAAGTCCAGGGCCCGGGCCACAATGTCCGCCTTCGTCCGTCCACCTTCATAGTCAACAGGTTCCTCTCCCTTCTGGAAGATTTTAATGGTGGGGAATCCTCGGATCTGGAAGAAGCAAATTTATAAAAAGAACATAAGAATGAAGAAGTATAAGAAACGCATAAAGGATGAACGGTTATTGCCCAAGTAGAGCGAGACATGACAATCCCATCATGCATTTCATCCACTACTCACCCCATAGCGGCTGGCCAGTCCTTGGTGCACGGTGGCATCCACTGCGCCCAGCTTAACTTTGCCTTTGGTTTGTTCGGCAACTTCTACGGCTGCGGCGGCCCACTCAGGCTCCAAGCTGAAGACAGACATGACACATTAGTATCCTTGGCAGGACTTGATTCTGGTCACAAGTCCCACTTAGGACCATAAGTGACAGATCCCATCTTAGGAACGCACTTGTCCATGATTGATCACTGTGTAAAGGAGTGACCTCCATTATATGGGACTGGCTGACCACGGTAGAATAATAAAAGGGACCTCCCCGCACCATCTAATAACTTCATAAACCCAAGGGCAGGTCATCCATATGAAAATGACACTCACTTCTTACAATGGCCGCACCACGGGGCGAAGAACTCGACAAGCCAAACGTCATCGCTGTTCAATACTTGTCTGTCGAAATTGTCGTCTGTCAGTTCAATGACTTCCTTCTTGCCTCCAGCGCTCCTCTGCTACAAGAAACAGGAGAATGTGATGGGCAATTCACATCTGCAAAAATTTACATATTCAATTTTGAAATATCTGCCCCATCATTATACACCCGTAAGATAAATCCATAGGCGACTACACTTCACCATGAACACCAAATCTTCTGGTTAGACGATTGCCCCACCCTTTGATTAGGGTGAATCTCAACGCTTAGTTGGGGAATCCCTGCAATAGAAGTTCAACGTCTACGGCGCCACCTCAAAAAAAAAAAAAACTAAGTATTACCTTATATACTCAAGTATAAGCCTAGTTTTTCAGCACACAAAAAATGTGCTGAAAACCCAAACTCGGCTTATACTCGAGTAAAAAATATATAGGTTTTACCAGGTTTTTGTGGTAAAATTAGGGGCCTCGGCTTATACTTGGGTCAGCTTATACTCGAGTATATACGGTACTTGTAATATGTTGTAATATGTACAGGGCTGAAAAGTTGGAGAGAGATTAGGGAAATGGGAGCCAGTTTAGGGTATGGAAGCAATAAACATTTTTTCATCCCCCCTTCACTAACGTGAGATTCCCCTAATCAAAGGTGGGGGCATCGTCAACCAAAGATTGGTGTTCATGGTGAAGTGTAGTCCCTATGGTTTATTAGGGTTATAATGATGTCTAATATTTCAAATTGAATATGTAATTTTTGCAGTGTGATTGCCCATCACATTCTCCTTTTCTTGTAGCAAGGAAGCGCTGGAGGCAAAGAAGTCATTGAACTGACAGACGACAATTTCGACGCAAGTATTGAACAGCGATGACGCTTTGGCTGTCGAGTTCTTCGCCCGTGGTGCGGCCATTGTAAAAGTGTTGTCTTTTCATATTGATGACCTGCCTTGGGTTTATGAAGTATTAGATGGTGCGGGAGGTCCCTTATTATTCTACCGTGGTCACCATTCCCATATAATGGAGGTCACTCCTTTACCACAGTGATCAATCATGGACAGTGCGTTCCTAAGATGGGATCTGTCACTTATGTCCTAAGTGGACTTTGGACCAGAATAAAGTCCTCCAGGATACTAATGTTTCATGTCTGTCTTCAGCTTGGAGCCTGAGTGGGCCGCCGCAGCCGTAGAAAAAGTTGCCGAACAACCAAAGGCAAATTAAGCTGGGCGCAGTGGATGCCACCGTGCACCAAGGACTGGCCAGCCGCTATGGGGTGAGTAGTGGTGAAATGCATGATGGGATTGTCATGTCTCGCTCTACTTGGGCAATACCGTTCATCCTTATGCGTTTCTTATACTTCTTCATTTTATGTTCTTTTTATAAATTTGCTTCTTCCAGATCAGGGATTCCCCCACCATTAAAATCTTCCAGAAGGAGAGGAACCTGTTGACTATGAAGTTGGACGGACCGAAGGCGGACATTGTGGCCCGGGCTCGGACTTGTTCTCTGAACGCTCCTCCGCCTGAGATCCGGGAGGTCGGTGTCTTAACTGTCTTGTCCCTTTTTCTTTACTATATTTTAAGTTTTTTGTGTAAAGGGGTTGGCCACTTTACCTCATGTTTTTCATAATGTGTGGCGGGGCGGGATATAGTTAATTTTATACATCTATTAATGTTCTGCTCCGCTTTCTTGATATATAAAGTGAAGCCTCCTTTTTTTTACCTCATCAGCAAGATTCCTGTCCATAAAATGGCTGCAGATGGGAGGGTCATGATCCTAATTGTCCACAAACAATCTCCTGCCAGGACCTATGTGTAGTATTTATGAATAAAGATCAAGGTCTGGCAGGCGATTGCTTATGGACAGTTGAGATCACATGACCCTTCATCTGCAGCCTTTTATGGCAGGAATCTTGGCTGATGAGTAACAGACAGGAGGTTACTTACTATCAGGAAACAGAGCAGAACTTTATAGAATGTAATGGGTAAATTGTCCAATATCTGCCACCAACACATTACAAAACAAGGGAGTAAAGTGGCCACCCCTTTAAATTTTCTTCTGCAAGCCATCAAATGCCTTGCTGACAGACCGAGCTATACTCACATGTAGACCTTTGATTGGAGCGTCTGTTCCCTCCTTGTACATCCACTGCATATTGACGCAACATTATTACTTGGCCTGTCTCTAACCATCAGATCCTCATGAAATTATGTGAAGACGACGTGTGAGGAGCACCAGCTCTGCATCGTGGCTGTCCTGCCTCATATCCTTGACACAGGTAACGTCTATTCCCTCACGCGCGTTACGCTACATGCACACGACCTTAGGGACGTATATACGCCAGAATCTGTGGCCGTACTACGTCCCCATATGCGGCAATGGTGCAGCAGCCACACGTTCGGCACCCTACCTCTCGTACACAGGGAAAAGATTGGCACGTCCTTCTTTTCCCGTGTTACAGCGCGTCCATTGAATCGCTGTGGAGGGTCACCCCTCCTTCTTCCATCTGGAAAACGTATGTCCGTCGTAACCGTGGGGCATACATTCGTGTGCGTGCCTAAGTTGTAATCTCGGTCTGGCACAGATTTGTGTCTTCCGCAGTGGATTCTATCTATAGATCTTATTTACACTGGGTTTTGCAGGTGCATCTGGAAGGAACTCTTATTTGGAGGTGATCTGAAAATGGCTGACAAGTACAAGAAGAAGATGTTGGGGTAGTTCTTACTAAAAAAAAAAAATCATGGATTCCTGAAAGCTCATTGAGTGACTTTGTCTGCAGTGACAGTAGGGGTTCGTAGCTACATTCATAATTTTTCTAGTGAATTTTGTGTGGGCTGGAAATCCTATGTTTTGCCAGCTAAGATCCTCCGCCTCTGGCTACTTCCCACAAACTTCCAAAATAAGACCCTAATAGCTGATGAATTGCAATGAGGCAGAAGATACATTTAGATCCCTGTAAGGTTGAGGGATTATTTCATATTGACTATACTGCTATGACAGCAATTGTTATAAAACTACTACTCCCAACATTCCAGGCTACTACCCCATTTTCCAGGCCCTATTTTAGATTTGGGGTTCCAGTTACTGATTACGTGCTGCTGTTTAACAGATGGCTCTGGACAGAGGCGGGGCTCAGCTGGATATGGAGACCTCTCTTGTTATCGGTGGGTTTGGTTTACCCCGCCATGGCTGCTGTTAACGCACGGAAGATGAAGTTTGCGCTGCTGAAGGGCTCCTTTAGTGAGCAGGGAACAACAGTTTCTTGCGGTAGGTTAATCGGGACACTTTATACTTTTTGATGGATTGCCACACAGTTCTGGATGATTCAGCTTGAATCCCAGTATTCGCTATAATCTGCTGTGTTTTTCCTGTATATTTGGCAGGGAGCTGTCATTCGGCCGTGGCTCCACTTCACCCTCGGTGGGGGCGCTATTCCAAAGATTAACACGTGTAGCCTTGGGATGGAAAGGATGGGGAGGTAAGAGGACAGAACTGGTATTCTTCCTATTGAAAAGATTTTCTTTAAGTTTCCTCCTTAGGTATTCACTGGTGGGGGAGAGGAGGGATTGCTGCTTCAGGGCCTGGTCCTACTAGATACAATCACAATTCTAGTGTATAGTCACATTGTCCCTTCCTCTTCTCCCTTAATGAACAAATTGATAGCTTGGCATTTCCATTATTATTGTGGGTGTAACCCATGCATAGGGGAACCTGTCACACTTTTGACCGGCAAATTTGCATAGAGTGTTGGGTAGCATTGTGAAGAATGTTTTACCATACAAGTTTGTTAGTAGCAGCAGGACTGTACAATTGGATTTTTATTCCGGATTGTAGCTTGGCCAAATGCAAAGGGCATGTCCTCACACTGCTGCGCTCTTGCTCTCTGCACTGAGCTTCTCTAAAGCTCCTCCCTCTGCTACAGCCACACCAGGACAGAGGGGGAGTGTCTTTGCAGGAGCTAAGAGCTCAGCAGTGTAAAGACTCACCCCTCTGAATGTGGCTACACACAGTCCTGGAATATAAATCATGTTCACAAAGTTACAAGGGCCAAAAAAGGATTCAAACCTCTGTGACACTTGTCCGTGCAAAGACAACACTACAATTTTACAGGAATCTTATCGGTACTGACCGACAGAGAGGCCCTATCAAATGGGATTTCCTAATTGCCAGGAGCAATAATGGAGGAACCAATCTATTTATTGGATTCCTTATAAGCGCTATGCTCAGCATCATATCAGTGAGACCAAAACTTACATTTTGCGGATTTCTGGGGTACCCAGCAGTCTTACCATCACCGATCAGCTGTTCTCCTCTGGTTTGATGGTAACTTGAATATTTGGGAGCAGCTGTGGAGTCAGTAGGCCAAACTTCCTGACTCCTCAATTTCCCTAACTTCAACTCCACCAATGATTGCTGTCCTCTGACTCCACCGTCCTGTTTTCCTGGTCACTCTAGCGAGTTGCTGAGATACATGTGGCTGTTCCTTCCCAGCGCCTGATTCCCTCTGATGCGTAGCAGAAGAGCTTCACTATCTGAGCATGTACATGATGCAGCCACATTCTCTCTCTAAAAGCCTAAGAAGAGGGTGCACAACCAGTTGGCCAACCCCCCACAATGCGGTCTGTCAAGCCATGAGTAGTGGTCCGCCTCCCTGCTGACAGTCCTAGTCGAATGATCCCTCTCCTAACTGGTAACATACCTGATGGAAAGGATCAATGGCAGAGGCCGGTAGCGGTGAGTGCGCTAGCTGAAGTTTCACGTCTATCTCCCGGGTCCTTTTCCGACGCCCGCCCTCTGTGTCCTGACTCGACACTGGTTTTTATGTGTGTCAATGTCAATACCCAGAGGCAAGGAGAGGCCATGGATTGGTAGTACTTGTCATCTTACTGCTCCCTCCTTTACCTTTATGGCGCAGCTTTGCTCGGGCCCTAGCTGGCGCTGAGAACACAGAGCAATTGTGGTGGAGAGAAGAAGCTGCAGTATAGGGAAGGAGAAGAAACTGATTTAATTTGTTGCTCAGGGGTCCCCTCAGTATTGTGTTGTCCATATGATCCTAGTAATTTGGGTTCGACACCCTTCATTATCATGTCTGCTCTGGGTTCCACTATTGTCTGCTCTGGGGTCTCTGCTCTTGTTTATTGTCCTCTGGGGTCTCCACTATCATTTGTCTCGCTCTGATTGCAGTAGTTCTGGATTTATTTTTACTGACTGTGGTATTTTTTAATTTCTGGTGACATTTTGTTGTACTTGGTTGTTGGTGCATCTAGGCCCCCTCAGGTACGCAGTATGACAATTGCTGCTCTTGGACGCATAAATGTTACCAGGCCTGACCTAATCCTTGGATCAGGTAAGAGAACCGACATTTCAAGAAACTTTTTATTTTATTTATATTTGTGGTCTCCTCCTCCATGTCTGTGCTTAATGAGTCGATCTGCATTCTGTTTCCTCCTGCACTGCCGTCGAGGCACTGACATGGACCTGACGCGATGTGGACTCGATGATATAGATAAGACGGCTGGAGAAGCAGGGTCGCCTCGCTTTGATGTAGCGTTACATGCGTCTTGTTTTGAGGGACTTTCACAGCTGTGGACATCCATCGTCCGGGGAGGCCGGCAAGCTTCTTCTCATTCTGAGATCCCGTCTGCGACCTGGAAAGGAAGGATTTCGGTGATGACCGTGTACAGTTCTCTCGCGGAGAAACTGAAATAAAAAGTCTATCGAATTGTTTGTACATGAATGAACTTTGTTGCTCCTTAGATTTGTCTGGAGACCTGATGGATTTTTTTTTTTTCCTTTTTACTTTTTTGGTTGGGTGGAGAGGGGTCCGTTTTTGATTGCTGACTGTAAGATTTTTTGGTTTCTTAATGTATTTTATGTTGTTGGGTATTTTCATTGGCAAATTGGATCGGGTTTGACTCGATTTTCGAATAAATATGTGTTTTTGTTCAGATCGTGTGTTTCATTTCGTATTTCTTGTATATGTTGTTGTCCCTGGGGAAGACTAAATGGTAATACATTGATGGGGAGTCAATGTAATTTAGGGCTGGGTGTCCGTGGGCTGGTGTGTGCCCGGTGTTCCCATGAAGCAGCGACCGAATTACAGGATACAGTCCCTGCAGATGAGAAGGATTTTCCAGAGTCCCGATCCTCATACTGTGACTGTCCTGCGAAATCCGTCACCTGTTGGGCATGTATTGATGGGGGCACATGGCGGTCTGTCGTAATTACTGCAAGTTGGGCAGAAAAGCGGCAAGAATGCCTCTTAGAATGGGTGGAGGGGTTGTACTAATGACAGACCCTAACCAAAACTTTGATGCTCGAATAAGATGGGCCAATAACACAGCTAAACAATCGTATACCATCAAACCATGTTACGATCTAAAATCACTTTTAATCTGCTAATGAGCCATGAGTAACAAATATAAGAACATGACCAGTGTCACACGACTGGATCTATGAGTAATGTCCCTGGTTGATCATGGATTTGGTGATGGGTGTGAGATTTACGTTGGGGACTTATGCTTGCATATTGTGCCCATTCCAGTATTGCCCCTTGGAGAGGGCTCATCTCTCAATCTCGGTAAACCTGATATCCACAGCCTGTCTCTCTTGGTCCTGGTGCGGGTTTGGTTGGTGTGAGATTGGAGGAAAGCAAAAGAAAACAACGTATGTATGAATGCAGTACAAACAAAGGTGGATGGTGGAAAATCTGGTGATACAATCCACATAATACACACTATTCAAAATATAATATTTATTTTTTTTTTTTTTTGCAGTTCCAATTACAATCCAATGGTCATTTTTACTAGGGAACAACTCTGCAATAAAAAAAAAATCTTAAAATTTAATCTTAAAGTTGCCCCCCCTCCCACCACTCCAGTGTGTGAGAAAGTGTGCCAAGTTGGGTATCATTGGAATGCTTTTTTATTTTTTATTTTTTTTGTAGTCTTTGTATATATTTTTGCAAGTAAGCATTGTTTCTGATTATTTATGGGTCTATATCTGTCAACTCTCCATCGGAGCTCTCATATACTTCATTAGTTCAGATGATCTCCATGTTATGTAGCTGACCTTTTCTCTTTAGAACGTTTTGGCTCAACCCATTACTACATAATGGCTAGTAGAGTGACTGTTGGACCAGCGCAGCCCATATCTATTTGCTAGGGTTGTCAAAGATGCTCAATTTTATGCTCTTCAACCCATCATCAACATGGTCCCTTGGTTGGCTCCTGCATCTTACAACGCCATAGAGAGTGCCATTAATGCCTGTGTGAGCCGCATTGCTAATGAAGTGGAAGGTCCAATCCTGCCCAGATTTGTGCCGTCTCCCTCTCCTTCTCCACCCCGGCTTGTGGCTCATGGCACAAGGTCTTGTCACAACGTGATTTGCACGGTAGCCTTATGTTGATGCTGCCGAATGCAGACACCGACTAAAGGGTATCTACCCCACGGATGAAGGACTGTATGCAAATGAGCCTGAGGCTCCATAGATGTTTAATGAGCGTTGAGCCCCTCATGATCATATAGCTACATGTCTTTCTTCTGATAGTAATGTCCTTTAAAGTTGAGTATCCATCTCAACTTGGTGTATGAGCTGAACTATCATACACTCACCGTCCACTTTATTTAGGTCAACACCTGTCCATTGTTTTAACACTTATTTCAATCAGCCAATCACTGGCGGCAACTCCGTGGCATTTAGGCATTTAGAAATGGTCAGACAATCTCCAGCATTTCAACACCGAGCATCAGTTTAAGAAAAACATGGGCAGAAAGGTTATTTGAGGCTTTGAACTGTGGCATGGTTGTTGTGGCAAAGGTGGTTGCGTATTTTCAGAAACTACTGCTGCTCTACTGAGATTTTCACGCACAACCATCTCTATGTTATCAGAGATTGGTACGAAAAAAAAAAAAACATCCAGTGAATGCGCAGTTCTGTGGGCGGAAATCCCTTGTTGATGTCAGATGAGAATGGCCAGACTGGTTCGAGCTGATTAGAAAGGCAACAGTGATCCAATCTGCCACCGTACAACCAGGTAGCAGAAGCAATCCTGGAACGCACAGTACGTCGAACTTTGAGGCAGGGGCTACAGCAGCAAAGACCACCCGGGGCCACTCCGTTCAAAGCCTAAGAACTGAAACTGAGTGCTACAATTTGCACAACTCAAATCGAATTGGACATAGAAGATTGGAAAATTGAAACACGTTGCCTGGTCGATAGTGTATCTCGATTTCTGCCTGCGACAATTCGGATGGTAGGGTCAGAATTTGGCGTCAACCCGAGAAGCATGGATCCAGTCCTGCCTTGTTCAAACGGTTCAGGTCGTTGGTGTGGTGTCATGGGTGGGGGAATATTTCTCTTGGCAATCTTTGGGCCCCTTGGTACCAAATTGAGCATCGTTGCAACGCCACAGCACCCACACCTGAGTATTGTTGCCTGCCACGAATGTCCATCCCTTTAGAGCACAATGACCCCTGTAACACCTCGATGGCTACTTCAAGAGCAGGATAAATGCACCATGTCATACTGGAAGTCATCTCAGACTGGTTTCCTTGATGCAACATGACACATGACGTCACTGGACGTCAAACTGGCCTCCACATCCCCAGATCTCAATCCATAGAGCATCTGTTGGGAATTTGGTGGAACGGGAGATTCGCATCATGGATGTGCAACCGACAACATCTCGCAACTGTGTTTGTTGCCATCACTGTCCATAGGACCAAAATCTCTGAGGAACTGACTTCCAGCACACCTTGTGAAATCTAGCAACAAGAATTGAGGCAGTTCTGAGGCAAAAGGGGTCCAACCCGTTACTAGCATGAGGGTGTACCTAATAAATTGGCCGGTGAGATGTTATTAGACAGAAGTGTTTCCCATACCTAAACCTCCATGTTATCTTTAACATTGCACCGTTACCTACCATGTCATCTCTACTTTACGTTGGTGAGATATAACACTTTATCTGTATACTAGTCGTTTCCACACAAATCCGCGCAAGTTTCGCCTTCTATTACTGCTATAACCTTTATTTATTTGTATGGCACAGGTGAATTGGTCTTTTTTAAACATTAATTTACAAATATTACATCTCTCTGATGATTCTTTGTGTAAAGCTGCCTGTCTCACAGACATATTCAAGGCTGTAATTTAGACGTGTAGTTGACCTTGACGTGAATCTAGGAGTTCCGCCCCTCCCCCTCAGGACTACAGCCCTGTACTGAAAACAGACAATAGTCGGGCTCCTCATGTGACTACAGTGAACGTCTGTGTTTGTGTCCGACTGAATACACCGTGTTGAGAGGCAGCTTACGACACGGAACTGGTTTTTATGCACAGCACCCCTCTACTGCCATTTCTGCGCCTATTAGAGCTGGCATACACTCAGAGACACAATTCCCCTGACCGCCCTCTATACCATGGCACTGCCTCAGTTTGGAGAATAAAGGTTGGAAGTAAAAGTTGAATATGTTGCCATTGGAGCGAAGTCAAAAGGACCCTCATACATATTTAAATTAGTCACAGTGTCTTAGGATTCGTCAGTAGATGGCGTCTTAATGTACGCCGGCCCAATACGAGACTGGCATCTGTTGTATCTATTGAAGACTAATGCACATATGCAGCCACGCCTTGTACAAGGACCGATGGTCACTAAGATTTCACTATTGGATTTCTGTCTCTTATGTGACTCTAAGAGTCAACTTCCCAACTGATCAGGTCAATCTTGAAGAAGACGTAGGTATAATCCTTGGGTGCTCAACTGTAAGCCAGGAATAGCCATTAACCGACTCTATAATACAGAACATGGTGAATACAGAAAAAGTATCTGTCATATGAAGAACCACACTGAAATTATTCCCCTATCAAACTCCTGATATACTAATTCTATATCAGACTCCTTTCATCACGCCATCTGTAAATTGCTTTCCTCTGCTCGTATAACAACGCAAGCAGATAGGACACTATTTACACATCTGCTCAGCTTCTCCAGCTCTAAACATGCTGCCTCAGATAGGACACTATGTACAATCTGCTCCATCCACTCCAGCTCTATCAACATGCTGCCTGGGGTATATAGACTCTATGTACATCTACTCAGCTCCGTCCTGCTCTATACATGAAGCCTCAATAGAAACTGTGGACAATCTGCTCAGCTCTCCAGCCTCTAAACTTAGGATTCCTCCTAGATATGGAACTGTGGACAATCTGCTCAGTCCTCCTTCTCTATAACATGCTGCTCGATAGGACACTATGTCATCTCTTCAGCTCCTTCCAGCTCTATCACTGCTGCCTGTGAGATAGGACACCTATGTACAATCTTCTTCACTCACTCCGCTCTATGAACATGATGCCTCTAGATATGGACACGTGTGGTACAAGTTGCTCAGTTCCTCCAGCTCTATAACTGCTGTCGCAGATATAGGACCACGATGTACAATCTGCGCTCACGTCACCTCCGATGCTCTACAACATGCGGCCTGCCATATAGACACTCATGTACAGATCTGCTCACTGCCTCCTGCTCTATAATCATGACTTCCGGCAGATAGGAACAACTATGTACAATCCGCTCCGACACCCCTGCTCTCTACAACATCGTGCCTCGATACTAATGATCCACCAATGTACAATCTGCTCAGCTCCTCTTACACTCTATAGACATCTGCCTGCAGATACAACAAACAGCTAGCAACATGTTGCCTTATTGTTGGTTGCTTCCTACTCTACATCATCCTTAGGTTTCAGCGCTGGCCTATCCAGATTTCGGAATAGGCATTGCAACGCGTCCGTAGTTCGTTTCATCTAGATATTGCATTATAGGGATGCAAGATCACGCGACTGGAAGTCCCCGGCAACCCCATACCTACCAATAGATCAAGGAGAGGGGTCTGGGTGTTATCAATATGCTTGAAGCTTCTCTTCTGACATACAATGTAGTATGAACCAATGCAGGACAGAAAATGAACAGGAATTGCATATGTGGCCCCATTTCCCTTAGAACCTGAACAGTGAACCACAGGTGTCTAACACTTAAAAAACACCGAACCTCCCGAAGACACTCTCAGGCTTTTATATGGGATCCACACGATGAGGCTTCACTGAGTTTAAACTTTCCCAGCGCAGGAGGAGGTCCCTGATAGCATAAACACTATATAATATAACAATTTCTGCTGGGACATATGTATACACAATACTCTTGGTAGACAATGCACATTTTTCTGGAGGCCTCTTACTGATGGATTTGCATGTACAGATTGGTCGCTGTCTGTCAACGGTGTGTGTTGGGCGGAGTACTACAGGGCCTCACTGTCAGTCACTGTGGGTGGGCGGGGTATCATGCCTCTCACTTGTCAATCACTGTGTGTGGGCGGAGTGTATTGCAGGACTCGTCCACCTGTTCGAGTCCTGGTGTGTGGGGGCTAATCATGCCCCTCACGATCATCACCTGTTTGTGGGCAGAGGTAATCAGGACTCTCCTACGCTCAAGTTACTGTTGTGTGTGGGCGTGGTAATCAGGCCTCTCACTGTCACTCCATGTGTGTGTGGGCGGGTAAATCAGGACTCTCACTGTCTCTCACCTAGGGTTAAGTAGTAGTAATCTTGTAGGAACAGTGGATTCATCCAGATAAATGTTATGCATTTTATAGTCTTACATACTGCTTCGTACCTTCTTATTCACGTTGCTGACTAGTTTATTATTCAATGCCTCTTTTACTTTACTGACAGCTGACTATGGCTCATTGAACTATAAATTCCCGCACCAACCAGAACCTAAGGACCGAAAAAGATACAGAAGCTTATACAGAAATATGGATCCCATTTTTACTGCCAAGGGGTTGCAGTTACACTGAACATTATCCTCCAAAAGTAAGGCCTGGCCCGCAGGAGGAGAATGCACCACATAACGCACACTCATGATACACCCCCTGCTCTGTAAAATAAACCCTGCTTCTAGTGATTTTTATCTAGTGCTCCAAACAATTGTAAGGTGATTGCCATATGTAGAGATCTTTGTTCCCAGCTGGAATCCGTAGTCACAGAGAATGACAACAGTCAAAGCGCACTCAAATCACACACGTTAATTCAAGGCATGCAGTCTCGTCTATGAAAGCCGAAAATCTTTGGCAGGAGTGTGTGAAAGTGAGAACTACTGACATGCTATATGTTAGCTTCAATATACCAGAACTCCCCTTCAATCTGTTTTTCCCCAAATGAACTTCATGTTTGTTTCTACATGAAAAACCGTAGACTTGAAGAAACAAGTGTCCCTTGTTAAGGTTCTTCCATAAGTCATAGCATGGCCTTCATGCAAGGATCTGCAGAAAAGACAAGGAAAACAGCATCTACAAGGACAAGGGTAAAAGTTTACTAAACAGTTTACACAAAAATATGTCACCTGAATCATGACAGTGGATACATTCTGGAGAGAAATATGATATCCCCCCATCTCCTCAAGGGTTTTTACATACTTAGAGAAAAACCCTATAATAACACGGTTAGTGTTGCTCGTCCTTCATAAGCAGCAGCCTTTAACACTTGCCAACCCACCAAAGGGAGTCCTCCACCAGACCCAGCATGTAACTAACATGAGACAACACAAGAGTCCATTCTTTTTGTTATGAAACCAAAAGGCCTCCAACCAAGACAGAGTCCGGAGTCCCAAACACGTCAGCAACAAGAGATCACAGGATTCATACAACCTCACAAAAAACATAGCCATGTCCCAACGAACGGAAAAAAAAGAATCAAAAACTCATCCAAAGCCCCTTTATTCTATTGACCAACATTGTGAAAATGCAGAAATCAGTCACATCTGCCCCAGGAACTCATCATATACATGGATTTAGCCTTTAATTATGTCACGGCTGCTGCCTCGTCAGGTGACTTGGGGTGCAAGTGTACAGGTTAATTTTGCCTACACCAACTTGCACTCACCTTTCATCACTTATTGCTTTTATACCAGGACCAATAAGTATCCCGCTCTACATCCACTCTTGCTTCTCAAGCAGTCACCTTGTCACACCACTAGACATGCACACTCAGCTCTCTAGCAGTCACCTTGTCACACCACTAGACATGCACACTCAGCTCTCAAGCAGTCACATGTTACAAGGTTAGGAGTTTGCAGACCAAAATTAAAGTGAATGCTTTAATTACAAAAGGAGTTCAGTGCATCCAAATTTTCAAAACAAAAAGAACTACAAAATAAAAAAATATGACAACACGGCAAAACAGTTATGCAATAAAAAAAAAAAAAAAATTAAAAAAAGGGAGAAAAATAACAGAAATTTACATATTAAAGAAATTCCCGATTTCCTGGAGGTGGGACAAATATTGAACACTCAGCTTGTCTAGAAGCCACTATTTTCTGCATCTCATATAGTTTTATAGGTTCTCTGTTTAGTTCAGGTTTCAGAACCTCCCTTTGAGTCCAGGAATATTTAAACAGCTCTTTGTTTCCAAGTCCTGAAGCAGGGATGGGGGCAGGTGACCAAATATCTTTTGAAGTCATCACAGACCAGTCTTCAGGTCAGAGTTCATCAGGCTGTAACGACCTCCAGGATGTTGTAAAAGCTGCCTGGACGCTTCAATAGATGCCAATAGTCATATAATTCAACAAAGTTGCAGTGAATTGCCCTATAGTTAATCTTGAATGTGTCAGATTTGTTAAAAGATTTCCTTGACAAGTTAAAACTAGATTAATCTTTAAAAGGGGTTGACTACTTTTTAATAAATCAATTCCATTAATCCATTAATAAATCTATTCCATTAAACAACGATCCTCGGGAGAGTTTGCAGACAGCACTAAAGTAAGTAGCAGGAATGCTGAAACACTTGATTAATATTCACAGATTTTCCAGAAGCCAGTAAAGGCACATGGGCAATTTATGTAGAAACGAGTGGCCAACCCCTTTAAGAACAGTCAAATAGGGTCAACCAGCATTGAAGCATCCTCCACAGAACTCTTCTCCATCTCTTGTCCAGTCCTTCACTCCATAAATACTACAGAAACTATTGGTCATCCATTGCTGAACATTGGGCAGGGCAGCACAAAATGCCAAAAAGCTCATGAAAAAGGACAAATAGAAGAGGAACTAAACGAAAACTACAGAATCTTCTACAGGACTTGTCTTTCCCTGGTGTCCACTACTTTTGCCTCTGGCAGCTTGTGTGTGTATGTTTGATGCAAGTGGCCCATAAGAAGAAGCACGATCGCTCAATTTTTGAGGTACTGAATAGATCATATCCTACAGTATCTAAACATTGCATCCACCCTGTGTCTACATGTCCATGCCAGTGTCTACTTCTGATCTGCCAAAGAACTTTTATATGGTGTATTCTACACCGTTCTGTAGAAGACAACCATGGAAATTCAGGAACCAAGATCTTCAATCCTAATGATAAAACGGTTTACCTAGGAGAAGCTTCGAGCAGAGCATGGACCATGAGATTGTGACCAGTTATGACCATCTACAACCATGTGAACTTTTGGCTCGAAATGAACAACCAACTCTAAAGCTGAGGTGAATGGAAAGTGTGAAAGTTATGTAGTCCTTTGGGTGATCTTCTCTTCTTACAAGGTACAGTCAGCGTCCCATCTCCATGCTTGAACAACTTACGATTGCCAGGAAATCTGGCGTGAAGTATTCAATTTCTATGTAGCGCCACCACAGGTTAAGTGAAGAACTACAGTCTATTAAAATCAAGGGTTCACATGTGTAATGGGCAGGTCCTACAGAGCTAAAGGTCAGTTCTCAATTCTGGTCGAGAGAGGAGGATCCATGAAGACTCCTTAACTCCTTATAAGTGGATTATTGAAAGCTGCCAAGTTCTTAAAATGTCGAGGCAGTCTTCACAGGCTGTGGACTTTTTTCGGGAATGTGTATGGTGCTGGATATTGAATATTAGTTTTCACTATCAATTTTTGTCTCCAGCTCATCCAGCCGGTTCTTCTCATGAAATGTACTGGAATTGTGTTATTTCATTATACAGGGAAGGACTTCATTTCATCCGCCCAGAAGGCAGAGAGTCCAAATTGGAGTAGACTGTAGGAGGAGAATGCAATCAAATGCACGGGCGAGTGGATTGGCTGGCCTTCTGACTCATTGTCGTTACGTTCCACTAGGCAGCCATCTTTCCTTGAGTAGATACTTCATGGATGGTCATCAATGATTTCTGCCATATATCTGCAAACTCTTCCATAACTAATTGTGAATGTCATGAATGGACCACTATGAATACTGTGCCAATCCAATTGGATTTTTTGGTTGTGTGACCCCCTACAATGATGGGAAAGTTCATGGGAAGACTGGGAGGAGTTTTACCGGGCCAAATCCTTGAGGTTTGTTTTATCCACCACCCTATCACCATATAGAGATCTTTGAATCATTGAGGTCACCCTAAAACCACCTTCCATCTCAAGCCCCACCGTCCCCACGCCAAGTAGTTATAGGCACTGAATACCAGAACTCAAATGTTTAAGAGTAGAATTAAAAGTGTGATTTATAAATTTAACACAACGATACAGATTTTGTACGGTAGCCACGTGGACTACTAGAAGGTCACGTAATCTTTAGAGAAGATGGAGGAACATGCTTAAATCAGTCTTCAAATCAGCCGCTTCGCCTCAAGTAATTCAGAGAACACGAAGATATAGAACACAGAAGACGTGCTCTGGATTTTAAGATGATCCTTAATGATTAGTAGGAGAGATATAGATTCCGGGGTCACATTCTGACCCTTATTCCTCTTCACTTTCGTCCTGGGTGGGGCGCTTCTGGCGGCCAGGTTGACGCCGCTTCTGCTGCTGCTCTTGTTGCCCGTATTGTTGAGATGGATTACGTGGCTTCTGCTGTCGTTTATTTGGTCGTTGTTGTTGTCCCCCTTTCTGACAACTGGGCTGTTGCTGTAAGTATTGCCTCTGCATAATGATAACCCCCGTCACAGTAAGGTGGAACAAATCACATCGCAGCCTACACAACGCTAAGTATCAGGAGGCTTTGGTCATTGTACAAGCCCCGGCAGTGAGCAGCCAATGAAAGAAGCGAAGCTGTAGCCGGCACCTCTGATAGGACTGGGGGCGTGTCTTAGACCTCATGTACAGGCAACCTCTCCGTGCGATAGGAGCCAAGCAGAAAGCAAATAGCAGGTAGTCGCCTGCTTGAGATCCTTCACCATCTAAGCCCATATGTACACGAGGGAAGCTTCTCCTAATAATCTCAAAGTAATCGGAAAAAAACTTTGGACATAGATGCCAGGATACAGACCAATCTATTACTGAAGGAATATACCTTAGTAGCTGTATGTAAATTTTGCACTAAATAGATATATGCTCAAAATGTAACACTGTATATTATGTAAAATTCTGACAACACCGGCATATTAATCCAAGTCTTGTTTGTGATTGTCTGCATCCATTGATGAATAATTGGCTTAATTTCCAATCATTAGTAAATGTTGGCCTATGTGAAGCTTCTCATCTTCTCCCAGAAGCTGGACAACTCTCGTTATACTCCCTAGACTGAAGATCCTTCCTTTCTCATAGATTGTAGTCATGTACAAAGAGGACAAATTCTAGAATCCACCTGTTTAAAATTTCAATTTCTATCCTAGTCCCAGGTCAGTCATTTCTCCATTGCCCCCAATCTGCAGATATCTTAATTCACATGTTCCGTTTACATTGCGTTAAAAATAAAGGAAAACACTAAGCGCCATCACAGCATCAGACGACAAACATGGCAAGATTTCTAGAAGATTCCAGGAAGTGCGGACATATAGAAAGGTTCCATTCTGACCACCATGTGGATCCCAGGCGTAGCGCACATCACGGATGAGGTGGATGGAGGAGTGAGGGCTCAGCACCCCTCCCCTCTCCATAGAACGATGAGCGGACGCAGCGCAAATCTGTCCAAGTATAGGACATGTCCTGGATTTTGCAGTGCCCCCGTCTGACTTCATTACGATGAGACATCGAGACTCTGTGCCATAGACCTAAATGGGGGCCATGATCTGGACACAAATCGTGCAGCCGGATCACAGCCCCCATTACTGTTGAGTGATTAAGCTTTAAACACACGCTAGGGTCAGCCTTTTCTGGGTTTTAGATTCTTTATAAAAAGGCACCCAAGATTGGGTGTAATTTGCCCCAAATGACTGGTGTACCTCATGTTGGACAAACAAGGGGCTTACAGGAAAGAGGAGTGCAAATATATTTTTCTAAACAGGTCTATGTATGGCTACTGATAGGACCTACTTTACCCCCTATACTACTAATGATCCACTTCTGGATGGGAATTGTGGCCCTGCACTAGGTGGAGAGCCACGAGTTGGGGAAATGCTGTTACGTGATCTATTCTAAGTTTAGGTTGTCTATCGGACAGTATTAATAAATCTGGGCCATTGTGTTCATTGTTTGTTACCTGGTAGAAAGTTGTAAGTATAATATAAAAGTCATAATGGAGGATTTTATATGAATGGTTGTGGGTAAGAGCTGGAGCATTTACCAGGCTGTGACCAAATAGATTTAAGGGTTTTGTCTATGGAGGCAAATGGATTTGTAGCCTGGGGAGAAGCTTTATACCACATTATATAAGTTGCAAGTCCCTAGAATTACATGACAGATGTTGTACATAGAGACTATATACAAAATCAGCAGCATAAGACAATGTTGGCACAAGAGCGGAAGTGAGTGGAGCGGTGGACGGACATGTTGTGTTCTAGTCACTTCTATGAGACTGGTCGGGTCTTCAGAGCCACCTCTCATCGGGGCCATTAGAGAGAACCTTGTTCTCAAGACAGATGCAGCTCCCAATAGGTTGGAAACTTATCTATTGGACATATGTTGCACCTGTTGATAAAAGGTCACGTATGTGTTCATATACCTTTAATGTATAGGCCAGGAGGTGTTACTGTGATATAGGCCACAAGAAGGGGATTTCGCTCTTCAGTGGTCTGTGAATTCCTGCATCACGTATCACAGGAGGCAAAATACCACCAAATTTATCTGAATTGTCCCTTTGATCAATATATAGTGAAGAAAAAAAATACTAAATATTCAGAAACATGGAGCTTGAATGACCACTTGTAAGATCTGGTTGTAGACAGGTCAATAAAAAAGTGAATAGAACTAATAAATTCAAAAAGTGCAAGCAAATCTTGAAGGAGCGAAGAAGGGCACCCGACCCCTTTCCTGGAGAAAATATTTTTTTTTTGGGTGCAGTCGTTACTTGGTTACAAAAAGGTAGGGGAACACTGCTTTATAAGGATACCCTCAACTTGCAAAGGTTGAGGTCTACAAAATTTGGTAAACCCTTATCTATTTTTCCGCTACTGTAAACAGAGAACCCAATTTATTACGAGCAGGGCTGTGTGTGCTGATCTATAAGGGGATGTCTGGGATTTGACTTTACTTACCTCTGTCCAGCACTGTAGCGAGTTCTCGCTGTCAACTTCACGTCACCACTGAGACTCTATATAATCAGAGGCAATGTGCTGGACTGGAGCGCCACAGATAGGGGGGGGTGTTGTTATTTTGATACCCCCGCCCTCGGGCCAACATCAAATAATAATTTAAAATAAACCCTTTAAAACAGGTTGTCCATAATTTGTGCAGATATTGCAGCTCAGCTTTATAGAGACTAAAGAAGCGAATTAGCAATTATACAGGGTGCAAGAATCCCAAAAAGCAAAAATCTGCCAGAATTTGCAAGCTTTTTTTTGCATGGCCCAACAATCCAGCCCCTGTAACTTTTCAATACACATTAGCAGATATATTAATACTCACTAATGATTCACTATTCATTGATTACACAAATGTATAAAGTGGTTCTGCCTGATGGGTGGGGGTGTAAGGTGGGAGCCCCTCAGATGAGGTTTCCTGCTCCACAGCGTTCTCTCCAAAGAGCATAGACACCAGTGTTCCCATTAGTGGGGTCCTGAATGTCAGACCCCTGCCAAATCAGGGGATAGCAAATAATCTTTATACGTGCACAACCATACAGAATGCTTTCCTTAATGATCATCTATCCACATGGTAATTGAAGAGGCCATGTTTGAAAGCACATACAGCGCCATACATTCTACATAGTGGTGGTGCTTGGTATTACTGCCCAATCTCATTAGTGCAAAGTCACAGACCTGGGAAGTGCACATGTAGATGAGCGGACCAGATATCCTGAACCGGATATATTGCTGGATTGTCCGTCTGCAAATTGACTGTCCCATCAACTAGCCACATCAGGTTTCTGAACATCGGGTCTGCTCATCTCTACACACTACGAATAGGAAATTAACAAAGAAATCCAAGAATGTCCCTTGGAGAGGACACAAGGACAAAGCCTTCATACTTTTTGCATTTCACATTTTCCCATATCCACAATTCAACTTAGCAGGGCATCAGCCATACCCTTCACTGCAGACAAACATACAAAACATTCCGGGTTATGTGGGTGCTTGGATACATACCTGTTTTCCGGAATCATAGCCACCGCCGCCACCACCTCTTCCGCCAAGCCGATCCTTCACTAGGGACCTGAGGGCGTTTAATGCACCCTCAACAATTGCATCACTTGATCTTGCTCCTGTAAAAACATGGGAATACGGAATGAGAAAAACTACGGAAATGATGACATGGAGGCAGAGCCACCTCCTCCATTCAGACATTACAGGTGTCGGATTGTCTTGATGGTGATGCTGCCTTCCCTTGTAGGTTTAATGACTCCCTCCTGCTCTTATAGTACCCAAAGCAACTGGAAATGCAAAGTGGCAAATGGTGACATTATCATCCTCTGTAAAAGCTCCGAATGGGATTGTTAGCCGATCATACATTTCCAGGAAGCATAACAAGGTCACATTATAATGCAGCGTTATTAACCCCTACGGGACTCAGCCTCTTTTGGCCTAAAGGACGCGGCCCCATTTTTTCAAATCTGCCCCGTGTCACTATAAGTGGTTATAGCTTTGGAACGCTATAAGATATCCAGGGGATTTTGAGATTGTTTTCTCGTGACACATTGTACTTCAAATTACTTTAAAAATATGAAATCTTTTGTGTTTACTTATGAAAAAAAAAAAAAAAAATTTGAAAAAAATTCTTTATTTTCAACGTTCTAAATTCTCTACTTTTGATGCAGATAGTCATAGCACCCAAATAAATTCATAACTTACATTTCCCAAATGTCTGCTTTATTTTGGATGGTTTTTTAAGATTCCACATATTTTACTAGAATGTTATGAGGCTCAGAATTTAGGTGCCATTTTTCACATTTTTTGTAAAATCACCAGAACCTGTATTTAGATGGACCTGCTCAACTTCTAATTGACACTGAGAGGCCTAAATAATAGTGAGACTCGTAAATTACCCCATTGTGGAAACTACACCCCTCAACGTATGAAAAACCACTTTTAAGAAGTTTGTTAACCCTTTACGTGTTTTATAGGGGTTAAAACAAAATGACAGTTGTTCCTTTTAGTGGGCTTATTTTAGAGTGCATAAAATTTTTTTAATCAATTTTTAGAGCATTTTTTAATAGGGTATTAATTAAAAATAATCTTTTTTCTGAACTTTTATTGCGTTTTTTTCCTCCGGCGTTTACCGTGCGGGTCCAGTAACGATTCTGTTTTATTATGCAGATTGTTACCGACGTGGCAATACCAAATATGTTGTGTTTTTATGTTTTTTATACTTTATTAAGTGTTTTTATGGGAAAGTGACATTTTAGGGGCTTATATTTTTATGTATTTATTTTTTATTTATTATAATGTGTAGTGTTAAGTGTTTTTGCATGTTTTTACTATTCCATACTTGAACTTAAACCAGCGATGCTCTGATCACTGGTTCAAGTCCAATACACTGCTCTACAATACTATTTTATTGTAGAGCAGTGTAATCTGTCTGGCATGCTCGCGCATGCCAAGACAGTTTACAGTCAGACCCGGAAGGGGTCTGACTGGCAGGGAGAGCGGGCAGCTCTGGGGCACATGGCAGTCCGCGGAGCTGCCCAGAAGTGGATCGGATCCCCCGGTAAGCGGCGCGGGGGATCCGATCCATAGGGGGGTGTAAGGGGTTAACACCCGCGATCGGAGTCGGCTCTGATCGCAGGTGTTACAGCGCGGTGTCAGCTGTACTAGACAGCTGACAGCCGCTGCTTCTGGCTCAGTTCGTGAGCCGGTGCCAGAAGCAGGACGTTATAGTGTGTCCTGGTGCGCCAAGTATCTAGCCCCGGGGACGTACTATAACGTCCTGGTGCTCCTAGGGGTTAAAGATAATTCACAATTGTTACTTTATGAGGAACACAAGCATCAACTACAACATACAAGTCAGGAGAGTCGCTAGATCTGCAGCGTTTCTCCCCGTCTGCTTCCCATGTTGCCATGATCAGGAAGACCGATCTGCGACTTACCTTGATAATCCTCTGGCCTATTCTTGTTTGCTCCGAATATCTTGATGGTTGGGAAGCCTCGAACCCCAAACTGAGGTGCCATGTCCTTGTGCTGATCACAATCCACAGCTCCCAACTTCACTATTCCCTGAAATCCACACAGAAAGAGGATATAAAAGTCACCCAGGTTTGACCAGATGCAATGACTAGCCCTAAATTCCCATCCTCACCCCCCAAAAAAGAAAAATATCAGAGGCATGTAAACATAGTAAGACAGCCACAGATTCCATTCACTTTCACTGGGAGCCACAGCAAGACATCGGGGCAGATTTATCAAGCAGTCTGAAAGTCAGAATATTTCCAATTGCCCATGGCAACCAATCACAGCTCAGCTTTCATTTCACCAGTACTCATGAATATTTTAAAGGGGAGCTGTGATTGGTTGCCATGGGCAATTGGAAATATTCTGACTTTCAGACACTTGATAAATCTGCCCCATCATCTCTCTACGAATATGGAGCCAAAATGCAGCAAGTTCTTGTCTTGGGAACAGTAGACAGAACGCAGACTACAGTCACCTACACATTCAGGCAAATTTACCTTCAGAGCAGTAGCAGCTTTCTTCCAGTCAGGGGTCAATCTCTGGCAATGGCCGCACCTGTACAGAAGAAACCACTAAATGTTACTACAAAATTTTTTTTATGTGTGGCTTTATGATAGAAAAAAGAAAAAATGTAGTCTTCCCAAGTCAAGACTTTTTTTTTTCCATTTAACGCTTTCATGTTAAATGTGCTATCGACACGTCTCAGATTATAGATTTGCATTCACTCTATGAAAAGTATCAGTCACCCAATGCTACCTGATATTAAAGGGTTATTCAGAATATTCGTGTTACTCAGACTGTAAGCTCATGTGTCACCCCCCTCAATCCCATAAACGTAAGCTCTTGTGTTCACCCCCCTCATCATCATAGACTGTAAGCTCTTGTGTCACCCCCTCACCCTCATAGGACTGTAAGCTCTGTGTCACTCCCGCATCCTCATAGCTGCAAGCTCTTGTGTCACCCCCCTCAGCATCATAGACTGTAAGCTCTTGTGTTCCACTCCCCGCATCCTCATAGACCTGGTAAGCTCTTGTGTCATCCCTCATCCTCATAGACTGCAAGCTCTGTTGCCACCCCCTCCCTCCTCATAGACTTAAGCTCTTGTGTCACCCCCTCATCCTCATAGACTGTAAGCTCCTTGTGTCCCCCCCTCATCCTCATATACTGTACTCTTGTGTCCACCCCCTAATCCCTCTCGTAGACTGTAAGTCTTGTTGGGTCACCCCATCACCTTCCTAGACTGTAAGCTCCTCCCTCCTATTCTTCCATATGACTGTTTTGTTCTGTGTCATGTAATTTATATTTGTCCCCTAGTATTTGTAAAGCGCTACAGATATGATGGCTGCCATATAGATAAGATTGGCGAATGCTGCCTCGTCAGGTGACTGGGGTGCAAGTGTAAAGGTTAATTTTGCCTACCACCAACTTGCACTCACATTCATCACTATTGCTTTTATACCAGGACCAATAAGATCCCGCTCTACACCACTCTTGCTTCTCAAGCCGTTCATGGTCACACCACTAGGACATGCACACTCAGTCTCTAGCAGTCACCTTGTCACACCACTAGACATGCACACTCAGTCTCTAGCAGTCACCTTGTCACACACTAGCATGCACACTCAGCTCTCTAGCAGTCACCTTGTCACACCCACTAGACATGAACACTCAAGTCTCTAGCAGTCACCTTGTCACACCCACTAGGACATGCCACACTCAGCTCCTAGGTCACCTCTGTCACACCACTAGACATGCACACTCAGCTCTCTAGCAGTCACATGTACAAGGTTCGGAGTTTGCACACCAAAATTAAAGTGAATGCTTTCAATTACAAAAGGAGTCAGTGCATTCCAATTTTCAAACAAAAAGAACTACAAAATAAAAAAACAATTGACACACCACGGCAAAAACAGTTAGGCATAAAAAAAAAAAAAAATAAAAAAAGGAGAAAAATAACAGACATTAAATATGAAGAATTCCGATTCCCGGAGGTGGACCAATATTGAACACTCAGCTTGTCTAGAAAGCCACTATTTTCTGCTCTTCATATTGTTTATAAGTTCTCGGTTTAGTTCAGGTTTCAGAACCTCCCTTGGGTCCAGGAATATTTTAAACGCTCTTTGTTTCCAAGTCTGATGCAGGATGGGGTAGGGCAAGAAGAGGGGACCAAATGTCTTTTGAAGTCATCACAGACAGTATTCAGGTCAGAGTTCATGCAGGCGGTAAACGACCTCCAGGAGTTTGTAAAAGCTGCCTGGACGCTTAAAAAGATGCCAATGTCATATAGTTCAACAAAGTGCAGTGAATGCCCTCATGTTAATATTGAATGTGTAGATTTGTTAAGATTTCCTTGACAAGTTAAAACTAGATTAATCTTTAAAAGGGGTTGACTACTTTTTAATAAATCTATTCCATTAGATAGGACGTGTAAACAGCAGACAGCACTAAAGTAATAGCAGGGATTGCTCGAAACCACTTGATAATATTCACAGATTTTCCGAAGCCAAGTAAAAGGCACATGGGCAATTTATGTAGAAACGGTGGCAACCCATTAGAACAGTCAATAGGGTCAACCAGCATTGAAGCATCCTCCACAGAACTCTTCTCCATCCTATTGTCCAGCCTTCACTCCATAAATACTACAGGAAACTATTGGTCATCATGCTTGAACATTGGGCAGGACAGCAGCAAAAATGCCAAAAAGCTCATGAAAAGGACCAAATGAGAGGAACTAAACGAAAACTACAGAATTCTTCTACAGGATTGTCTTTTCCATGGTGTCACTACTTTGCCCTGGCCAGATTGTGTGTTCTTGTTTGATGCAAGGGACCATAAGAAGAAGCGCCGTCGCTCAATTTTTGAGGTACTGATAATCATATCATACAGTATCGTGAAACATTGCATCCACCCTATGTCTACATGTCCATGCCAGTCGTATACTTCTGATCTGCCAAAGAACTTTATATGGTGTATTCTACACTGTTCGGTAGAAGACAACCATGGAAATTCAGGCCCCAAGATCTTCAATCCTAATGATAAAACGGTACCTAGGAGAAGCTTCGAGCAGAGCATGCACCACCATGGATTGTGACCAGTATGACCATCTACAACCATGTGAACTTTTGGCTCGAAATGACCAACAACTCTAAAGCTGAGGTGGAATGGAGGTGTGAAAGTTAGGCGTCCTTTGGGTGATATTTCTTTTCCAGGTCAGTCAGCACTGGGAACCTCTATGGTTCCAAGCGTCCCATCGCATGTTTGAACAACTTACGATTGCCAGGAAATTCTGGCGTGAAGTATCAATTCCTATGTGCGCCACCCCAGGTTAAGTGAAGAACTACAGTCTATTAAAAATTCAAGGGTTCCATGTGTAATGGGCAGGTCCTACAGAGCTAAAGGTCAGTTCTCAAATTTGAGTCGAGAGAGAGGAGGATCCATGAAGGCTCTGAAATGATTAGGGAAGTGGATTATGAAGCTGCCAGTTCTTAAAAATGTCAAAGCAGTCTTACAGGCTGTGGACTTTTTTTTTTTTGTGGGGAATGTTACCGGTGGATATCGAAATATTAGTTTTCACTATCAATGTTTGTCTCCAGCTCATCCAGCCCAGTCTTCTAGGAACGGTCACTGGAATTGTGTATTATTATACAGGAAGGACTTTATTTCACCGCCCAGAAGGCAGAGAGGAAAAAATTGGTAGAAAAGACTATGGGTGGAGAATGCATCCAAATATACAGGCGAGTGGAATTGCTGTGACTTTTGACTTCATCGTCATTACGTTCAACTAGGCAGCCATCTTTCCTTGAGTAGATCCTTCATGGAGGGTCATAATTTCTGCCACAATCCGCAAACGCTTCCATAACTACGTGTGAATGTATGAAGGACCAAGTTGAATAACTGTGCCAATTGGCTTTCGTTTTGTGGGTGTCCCTACAATGATGGGAAATTTAATGGAAGACGGGGAGGGTTTTACCGGGCCAAAATCGTGATGTTTGCTTCATCCACCACACTATCATTCATATAGAGATCTGTGATCCATTGAGGTCACCCTAAACCACCTTCATCTCAGCCCCCACGTTCCCAAGCACAAGTAGTTATAGGGCATGATTTATACCAGAACTCAAATGTTAAGAGTAGAAGTAAAGGTGATTTATAAATTTAACACAACGATACAGATTTTGTACGGTAGCCACGTGGACTACTAGAAGGACAGCAATCTTTAGAGAGGGAAGAACACGATCAATCAGTCTTCCAATCAGCGCTTTTGCCGTAAGTAATCAGAGAACACGAAGGTATAGAACACAGAAAGACGTGCTCCGGAGTTTAAGATGATCATAATGATAGTAGGGAGAGATTTAGATCCTGGGCCCACGTTTATGACCCTTATTCTCTTCAATTTGTCTGGGCGGGGAGATCTGGCGGGCGGTTGACGCCGCTCTGATGCTGCTTATTGTTGCCAGTATGTGAGATGGAGTACGTGGCTTCCTGCTGTAGTTTATTTGGTCGTTGTTGTGTTGCACCTTTCTGACAAATGGGCTTCTTTTTTTTTTATTGCTGTAAGATTGCCTCTGCATAATGATAACCACGTCACAGTAAGGTGGAACAAATCAACGCAGCCTAACACAACGCTAAGTATAAGGAGCTTTGGTCATTGTACAAGCCCCGGCAGTGAGCAGCCAAGAAAGAGCGAAGCTGTAGCCGGCACCTCTGATCGGACTGGGGGCGTTCTTAGACCCATGTACAGGCAACCTCTCGTGCGTAGGAGCCAAGCAGAGCAAATATAGTAGTCGCCCGCTGAGATCTTCACCATATAAGGCCCATATGTACACGAGGGAAGCTTCTACTAATAATATCAAAAAAAAGTAATCGGAAAAAACTTTGGACATAGATGACAGAGATACAGACCAATATTACTGAAAGGATAACATAGTAGCTTACGTAAATTTTGCACTAAATAAATATATGTAACACTGTATATTATGTAAAATTCTGACAACACAGGCATCTTACCAAGTATTGTTTTGATGTCTGCATCCTGAGAATATTTGGCTAATTTAACAATAATTAGTAAATGTTGGCCTATGTGAAGCTTCTCATCTTCCCCAGAAGTGGGCAACTCTCGTATACTCCCTAGACTGAAGATCCTTCCTTTCTCATAGATTGTAGTAAGTACAAAGAGGACAAATTCTAGAATCACTGTTTAAAAATTTCAATTTCTATCCTAGTCCCAGGTCATCATTCTCCATGCCCCCAATCTGCAGATATCTTAATTCACATGTTCCGTTTACATTGCGTTAAAAATAAAGGAAAACACAAGCGCCATCACAGCACAGACGACAACATGGCAGATTTCTAGAAGATTCAGGAAGTGCGGAATATAATAAGGTTACTTCTGACCGCCATGGGATCCAGCGTAGCGCAATAATCGGCTGAGGTGGATGGAGGAGTGGAGGGTCAGCAACCCTCACTCTCCATAGAACGATGAGCGGACGCAGCGCAAAATCTGTCCAAGTAATAGGGACATTGTCCTGGATTTTGCGTCCCCCGTCTGACATTCATTACGATGAGACATCGAGACTCTGTGCCATAGACTAAATGGGGGCCATGATATGGAACAAATCGTGCAAGCAGGATCACAGCCCCCTTACGGTTGAGTGATTTAAGCTTTAAAACACACGCTAGGGTAGCCTTTTCGGGGTTTTAGATTCTTTATAAAAAGGCACCCAAGATGGTGTAATTTGCCCCCAAATGGACTGGTGACATCATGTTGCCAAAACAAGGGGCTTACAGGAAAGAGGGGCAAATATATTTTTCTAACAGGTTATGTATGGGCTACTGATAGGACTACTTAACCCCATATACGACTAAGATCCACTTCTGGATGGGAATTGGTGGCATGCAATCGGATGGAGAGCACCGACGTTGTGGCAAACGCTGTACGTGATCTATTCTAAGTGTAGGTGTCTACGCGGACCGTATTAATAAAATCTGGGCCATTGTGTTCATTGTTGGTTACCTGGTGAAAGTTGTATGTCTAATTAAAAGTTAGAATGGAGGATTTTATATGAACGTTGTGGGTAAGAGCTGGAGCATTTACCAGGCTGTGACCAAATAGATTTAGGGTTTTGTATATGGAGGCAAATGGATTTGTAGCCTGGGGGAGAAGCTTATACCACATTATATAAGTTGCAAGTCCCTAGAATTACATGCAGATGTTGTACATAGAGGACTTTACAAAATCAGCAGCATAAGACAATGTTGCACAAGAGCGGAAGTGCGTGCATCGGTGGTCGGAATGTTGGTTTAGTCACTTCTATGAGACTGGTCGGGTCTTCAGAGCCAACCTCTCATCGGGGCCATAGAGAGAACCTTGTTCTAAGACCGATGCAGCTACAATAGGTTGAAAACTATATTGGACATATGTTGCACCATTGATATAGTCACGTATGTGTTCAATACCTTAGATGTATAGGCCAGGAGGTGGGTACTGTGATAAGGCCACAAGAAGGGGATTTCGCTCTCAGTGGTGTGTTGATTCCTGCATCACCAGGAGGCAAAAAATACCACCAAATTTATCTGAATGTCATTTGATCATATATAGTGAAAGAAAAAAAAAATTACTAAATTCAGAAACATGGAGCTGAATGACACTTGTAAGATAGGGTTGTGACAGGTCAATAAAAAAGTGAATAGAACTAATAATTCAAAGGCAAGCAATCTTGAGGAGCGAAGAAGGGCACCAGACCCCGTTCCTGGAGAAATATTTTTTTTTGGGGTGCAGCGTTACTGGTTACAAAAAGGTAGGGGAACACTGCTTAGAAGGATACCCTCAACTTGCAAAGGTTGATGTTGACAAAATTGGTAAAACCCTTATCTGTTTTTTCCGCTACTGTAAAACAAAGAGAACCCAATTTATTACGAGCAGGGATGTGTGTGTGATTAAAGGGGAGTCTGGGATATAACTTTACTACCTCTGTTCCAGCCATTGTAGCGGTTCTCGCGTCAACTTCCGTCACCACTGAGACTCTATATAATCAGAGGACAATGTGCGGATGGAGCGCCACAGATAGGGGGGGGTGTTATTGGGATTACCCCGCCCTCGGGCCAACATCAATAATAATTTAAAATAACCCTTAAAAAACAGGTTGTCCATAATTTGTGCAAGATATGCAGCTCAGCTTTATAGAGAGACTAAAGAAGCGAATTAGCAATTATACAGGGTGCAAAATCCCAAAAAAGCAAAACTCAGCAGAATTTGCAAGCTTGTTTTTTGCATGGCCCAAACAATCCAGGCCCCTGTAACTTTCAATAACACATTAAGCCAGATATTAATACTCTAATGATTCACTATCATGATACAAAAATGTATTCAATGCAACAAATACTCTTAAAAAAGTGTGGCAAGGTATCTGAGGGTGGGGGGTAGGTGGGAGCCATCAGATGAGGTTTCCTGCTCCAACAGCAGTTATCTCCAAAGATTTGCAGCATAGAAACCAGTGGTCCCATAGTGGGGCCTGAATGTCAGACCCCTGCCAAATCAGGGGATAGCAAATAATCTTTATCCGTGCACAACCATACAGAATGCTTTCCTTAATGGTCATAATCCACATGGTAATGAAGAGACCATGGTGTTTGAAAGGCATATACAGCGCCACACATTCTACATAGTGGTGGGGACCTGGTATAAGCCCAAATCATTAGTGCAAAGTCACAGACTGGGAAGCGCACATGTAGAGAGCGGACCTGATGGTGGGTTTGGCCACCTGAAAACGGATATATTGCTGGATTGTCCGTCTGCAAATTGACTGTCCATCAACTAAGCCACATCAGGTACTGAACATCGGGTCTGCCCTCACTTACACACTACGAATAGGAAATAACAAAAGCATCCAAGATGTCCCTTGGAAGAGGAAACAAGGACAAAACCTTCAACTTTTGCATTTCAAATTTTCCCATATTCCACAATTCAACTTAGCAGGGCATCAGCATACCCTCACTGCAGACAAACATAAAACATTCCGGGTTAGGTGGTGCTGGATACACCGTTTTCGGTAATCCTAGCCACGCCGCCACCACCTCCTTCCGCCAAGCCGATTCTCAATAGGGATTGAGGGCGTTTAATGCACCCTCAACAAATTGCATCACTGATCTTGCTCCTGTAAAAAATGGGAATGACGGAATGAAGAAAAAACTACGGAAATGAGAATGGAGGCCAGACCACGTCCTCCCATTCAGACATTACAGTGCGATTGTCTTGATGAGATTGCTGCCTTCCCTGGAGGTTGATGACTCCCTCCGGCTCTTATAGTACCAAAGCAACTGGAAATGCAAAGTGGCCAATGGTGACATTTCATCCTCTGTAAAAGCTCCGAATGGGATGTTATGCCGATCATACATTCCAGGAAGAATAACAAGGTACATTATAATGGCGCGTTATTTAACCCTAAGGGACGGCAGCATCTTTGGCCTAAAAGGCGCGCCCCATTTTTTCAAATCTGCCCGTGTACTATAAGTGGTTATAGCTTTGGAATGCGATGAGAATATCCGGGGGATTTGAGATTGTGTTCTCGTGACACATTGTACTCAAATTACCGTACTTTTCCGGCTATAAGGCGCACATAAAAGCATAGGATTCATTAGAAATCCAAAGTGACGACTTATAGTCCGGTGCAGCCCTATGTATGGAGAAGGGCAGCGGGACCCTAACTACATAGGTCCCGCTCCGGAGGCAGCCAGAGCTACCGCGGCGAACTGCAAGACACGCGGCCACGAACAACTTCCCGCAGAGATCATGCTGTCTCTAGTAGCGGGGACCCATGTAAGTATGGTCCGCTGCCATCTCCACCCTGAAATGACCCCTTCCCCGCTCACCTCTCCGGTCGCTCCGTCTCCGCTCTGCACGCCCCGGAACTCCCCCACGCCCCCGGCCACCTGAGCCTGATAGTCCGATGCGCCTTATAGATGGATAAATTCCATATATAGGCACATCAGACTGATGCGCCTTATATTCCGGTGCGCTAATGGCAACGGAAAAATACGATACTTAAAAATATGAAATCTTTGTGTTACTTATGAAAAAAATCTTATATTTTGGACAAAAATTTGAAAAAAAATTCTTTATTTCAACGTTTCTTAAATTCTCTACCTTTGATGCCGATCGTCAAAGCACCCAAATAATTCATAACTTACATTCCCAAATGTCGCTTATGTTGGAATAGTTTTTTAAGATTACAATATTTTACTAGAATGTTATGCGGCCAGAAATTAGTGCATTTTCACCATTTTTGTAAAATCACCAAAACCCGTATTAGATGGACCTGCTCGAATTCTAATTGACACGAGAGGCCAAATAATAGTGAGAATCATAAATTATCCATTGTGGAAACTACACACCTCAACGTATGAAAAACCAATTTTAAGAAGTTTGTTAACCCCTTTAGTGGTTTAAGGGTTAAAACAAAATGAGGCGCCGTATGCAAATTGTAATATTTTACAATAACATTCATTTGGGTGGAAAATTAAACATTACAATGGATTAATGAAAAAAGGCTCCACAAAGTTTGTACCCATTTCTCCCGAGTAAAGTGATACCCATAGGTGGTGTGACATGATGTATGGGCGCACGGCGGGCATAGAAGGGAAGGAGGAGCCATACCAGATCAGATTTCTATGTCACATTGTACAGGCTATAATTTTTTTATTTTTTTTATTGAGGACCAATAGGGTTATTTCTTTACACCATGAATGACTTTTCTGGTAGGTATTGGGGCATATTAGCTAATTGGTAAGATTTAATTAACTTGTGGTGGCGGGAATGAAAACACAATTTTTAGGAAATTTTTATGTGTTTTTTTTTTTGGGCCCGTTCCATAACAAAAAATTAGTAGATTATTTTTATTATATGGGTCCCACGATTACAAAAAAAATACTTCAGTCATAGATTTTTGTATTTTTTCCCATTTGTACTGAGTAAAAAGTAATTGGCAAAATTGTTGTAATTTTTAGCATCACCGACTTTCATATGTATAACTTCTTTATATTTTTTTTTTTTTTTTCCCCTCACAAATCTGTTTAAGGGCTTATTTTTTTGCAAGAAGGATGGTTCCTTTTTTAGTGGTCTTATTTTTAGGATGCGTAACTTTTTAAATCACTTTAGAGCATTTTTTAAAGGGCATTAATAAAAAATCATCTTTTTTCGAGAGAGTTTTGAAGGTTGTTTTTTACAGGTTCACTTGCGGATCTAATAATGATTCTGGTGATTATACAGATTGTTACGGAGCAGGGATACCAAAATAGGGGGGGTTTGTATTTTATTCAATTTTAACTGAAGAAAACTAATTTGGAGAAATTTATTCATTTTAGCATCAACATATTTTCATATGCATACTTTTTTATTTTTGGCTGGACAAATTGGTAGGGGCTTATTTTTGCGAGAAACAGTTTACTTTATGGGCTTATTTTAGATGACATAAAATTTTTTAATCAATTTTAGAGCATTTGAATAGGGTATTAATTAAAAATAATTGTTCTGAACTTTTATGCGTTGTTTTCCTACGGCGTTACGTGCGGGTCAAGTAACGATTCTGTTTTATTATGCGATTGTTACCGAAGTGGCAATACCCCAAATATGTTGTGTTTTTATGTTTTTTTAGACTTATTAAGGTGTTTTTATGGAAGTGACATTTTAGGGGCTTATATTTGTTATGTATTTATTTTTATTTGTTATAATGTGTAGTGTTTTGCATGTTTTACTGTTCCTACTTGACGTCAGTTCCAAATAACTTATCTGCCTACAATAACATGTGGTGTATAACATGTAGAGCAGTGGCACTGTCTGGATGCTCGCAAGCATGCTCAGACATTTACCAGTCAGACCCAGAATGGGGTCCTGATGTGAGGGGAAGCGGAGCATCTGGGCACATGGCACCCGGAGCGGTGCGCAGAGGTGGATCGTGTAGTCCCCGGTACAGCGTCGTCGGTGGGGATCCGATCCATAGGGGGGGTGTAAGTGGTGTAACACCGACCCGCGATCGGAGTCGGCTCTGATCGGGGGTTACAGCGCGGTGATCAGCGTATACAGAACAGCGACAGCTGCTGCTTCTGGTACTGCTCAGTTCATGAGCCGGTTGCCAGAAGCAGGACGTTATAGTGTGTCATGGTGCGCCAAGTATCTAGCACACCGGACGTACTATAACGTCTGGTGCTCCTAGGGGTAAAGAGTAATTCACAATTGTTACTTTATGAGGAACACAAGCATCAACTACAACATACAAGTCAGGAGAGGCTGCTAGATCTGCAGCGTTTCTCCCCGTCTGCTTCCCATGTACCATGATCAGGAAGACCGATCTGCGACTTACCTTGATATATCCTCTGGCCTATTCTTGTTTGCTCCGAATATCTTGATGGTTGGAAGCCTCAACCCCAAACTGAGGTGCCAGGTCCTTGTGCCTGATCACAATCCACAGCTCCCAACTTCACTATTCCCTGAATACACAGAAAGAGGATATAAAAGTCACCAGCCGTTTGACCAGATGCAATGACTCGCCCTAAATTCCCATCCTCACCCCCTCAAAAGAAAAATATCAGGGCATGTAAACATGGTCAAACAGCCACAGTATTCCATTCATTTCACTGGGAGCCACAGCAAGACATCATTATCTCTACGAATATGGAGCCAAAAGCAGCAAGTTCTTGTCTTGGGAACGGTGGACAGAATGCAGACTACAGTCACCTACACATTCAGGACACAGAAATTTACCTTCAGAGCAGTAGACAGCTGTTCTTCCAGTCAGGGGTCATCTCTGGCAATGCCGCACTTGTACAGAGGAAACCACTAAATGTTACGGAATAAAAATTTTTGTTTATGTGTGGCTTTATGAAAGAAAAAATTTGTACTTCCAGTCAAGACGTTTTTTTTTTTCCATTTAAGCTTTAATGTAATGTGCTATCACAAACGTCTCAGACTTATAGATATTTTGCATTCCTCTATGAAAAGTATCATCAACCCAATGCTACCTGATGATTAACATGGGTTATTCAGAATATTCGTGTTCTCAGACTGTAAGCTCGTCTGTGGTACACCCTCCCTCATAGCTACTCTGTCACCCCTATATAGACTGTAAGCTCTTGTGTCACCCACCTCATCCTCATAGAACGTACAGCTCTTGTGTCCTCCCCAGTCCCTCATAGACGTGCATTAGCATCTCTTATAGAATGCAAGCTGTGTCCCCCCCTCCAATCCTCATAGGGACTGTTAAGCTCTTGTGTGCACATCCCTCATCCTCATAGACTGTAAGCTCTGTTGCCCTCCCTCATGCCTCCTACGAATGCAACTCTTGTGTCAACCACCCTCATCCTCATAGACTGTAAGCTCTTGTGTCACCCCCTCATCCTCATAGACTGTAAGCTCTTGTGTCACCCCCTAATCCTCGTAGACTGTAAGCTCTTGTGTCACCCCATCATCCTCATAGACTGTAAGCTCTCACTCCTATTCTTCCATATGACTGTTTGTTCTGTGTCATGTAATATTATATTTGTCCCCTATGATTTGTAAAGCGCTACAGAATATGACGGTGCCATATAAATAAAGATTATTTTCCCCAAACTTAATTTGCAATGAGGAGTTTGCGAGTCATGAAGAGTAAAACTTATTACAGCTCTATAGTCTCATGCTCTCTGACGGTGGGACTACAACTCCCAGTGCACGGCGCTTCATCATACTTACCAGGGGGCGTAAAACTCCACCAGCCATAAGCTATCACTCTGGACGACTTCTCTCTGGAAATTTGCGGATGTTAACGTTACGACGTCATCGCTGGCAGAGTACATGCATCGCGCTGCGACAAACAGCGAGCAAATGACTGTGCCTGAAAGGAGATGGGATCAGGTGAGTGCAAAATATACAGAAATGGAGGGATAGAAAAAAGTTACGGAATTATAACATACACACATTTCTATCTCATATCTATGAATGTCATATCCATCTATGTTATATCGATCAAATATCCATTTTTTAAATATTTAATTATTACTTTTTATCCATCTCATATCGAACATCTATCCATCCATCTTATATCCATCTCTCCAGCTATGTCATATCTATAAAATATCCATCTATCGATCCTATATACTACTCATATCTACCATCTATCCATCTCTCTATATCAACACACATACACAAAGCCAGAGATCTTCAGCTTAGAGTCATCTGTGCCTGTGACAAGGACATTGCATCACTCGGAAATGTCACATCTGGCGCGGTGTAAAGTAAACACGGCCCGGGTGTACAATTCACCGCTCCAGGATTGACAAGTCAGAGACGTCTCTGCAAATTTGTTGCGACTCTGGACACACGGAAGAGAAAAGGCTTACATAACAGACAAATTATTAAAAATAGGATACATCAGGGCCCAATGCTACGAAATAAGGGTCATGTTGCATTTTCATGAAGTCTCCTGACATATACTGTAGCCTTGTACAGCACATTACATCACTGTGTCAGATGGTGACCCCCGTCCCATATGTAGGTTCTGACCTCTGTAGGAATTAGCACAGCAAAAATTAATAGTTACTTACAATATGGGTTCTTTAGGTTTGTTCTTATGATTAATTTGTATGCAAGTAGGAACAAGTATATTTTATAATTGTAGCTCCAGACAAATTTTTTTTTTTTGTCCCAGTGACAATTGGATTTAAAAAATTTTGTGCTATCACGGGACCAAGGATTATCAATAAAGCTTCATTACAGACACCTTACAGCTGATCATTGCAGTCTGGGACTATAGTGTGGTCCGGAGTGCTTCTGTAGCTTTCGCTTGTCTTTAAGTCAGGTGTCCTTAAATCGGGGACAGTCTGTTAGTATATAACAGACTGTTTTCTGATGGATGACAGATAAGAGATGGGATGGGGTGACAGTATGAAAGTAGTCGGATGTCATGATCTACAGGTGACGACTCCATGCAATGGAGCTGACAATGTGTTTAGATTATCAGGGTCCATGGTTTATATACACTTTCATTCAGCTTCTGAACATTCACTAGGTAAGAGATGGGATGGGGTGATGCAAACTTTTTTGGAAAGTATGAAAGTAGTCGAAAGTCATAGTCTAAGGGTGACGACTCCACGCACCCTTAGATAACGTATATATCCTAATCATTTAGGCAATGGGATTGGGGAGGGGTCATCAGATTTGTCACGGTTACATACGGGGGTATCGAAATTGATATGACATGATAATAGAGAGGTGGCATAAGCAGTTGGCATAGATGTTCGATATGAGATGGATAAAAGTCAATACTTAAATATTTTAAAAATCGGAGAGTTGACTCGGTCGTATACACTGATGGATCATAATTGACATTGGTAAGATATAACAGATAGAATGTATATGTCATACTCCGTACCTTTTTTATTTCCCCCCCCTTATCCCTGCACCCCCACTTCCCCCCCCCAAAAAAAATGTTTTCCTTGTAGATTGTGTACTGACCTGATCCATCTCCTTTGAGGCGCAGTCATTTGCTCCTGTTTGTCCGCAGCGCGATGCATGTACTCTGCCAGCGATGCACAGTCATGAACGTATAACATCCGCAAATTTCTCAGAGAGAAGTCGCCATATGATAGTATTATAGCTTTGTGGGTCTTCTTACGCCCTGGGAAGTATGATGAACGCGCCGGCCCTGGGAGTTTGATCCCACAACCGTCGGGAGCATGATACTATAAGAGCTTAATGAAGTTTACTCTCATGACTCGCAAATTCCTCAATTTTTTGCAATCAACTTTTGGGAATAAAGGATCTTTATTTATATGGCGTGTGCCATCATATTGCTTTAGCATTTTACAAATCATAGGGGACATATACAAATATTAAAATACATGACAGAGTACACATTCGTTGTGACACAATAGAAGTGGAGGGCCCAGCACAGAGCTTACAGTCTATAGGAGTAGGAGGTGCGTGACCAAGAGCTTACAGTCTACGAGGGATGAGGGGGTGACACAAAGCTTATACAGTCTATGAGAGGGGGGTGACACAAGAGCTTCAGTCTTAATGAGGAAGGGGGTGACAAAGAGCTTACAGTCTATGAGATGAGGGGGTGACACGAGAGCTTAGCAGTCTATGAGGAGAGAGGGTGCACGACAGCTTACAGTCTATAGGATGAGGGTGACACGAAGCGTACATCTATGAGGTATGAGGGGGTGACACAAAGCTTACAGCTCTATCGCCGGTGATGTAAGGATGTTACACAAGAGCTACAGTCTATAGGCATTGATAGGGGGCGACACAAGAGCTTACAGCCTATGAGGATGAGGGCAGGGTGCACCGAGGAGCTTTACAGTCTATGAGGATGAGGGGGTGACTCTAGAGCTCACCAGTCTATGACAACCTAGTCTGACACCCTTTAATAGCAGGTGCCTATTGGTGACTGATGCTTTTTATAAGTGTACTATCTATATTTCTCGAATGCAGCCTGCCGGTAGCACAATTAACATTAAGGCTTTAAACGGCAAAAAATAAATCTTGAATGGGAAAGCTAAAAAATTTTAATTTCATAAAGCCACACATAAAAAAATTCGGTAGTAACATTCTGTGGTTTCTTCTGTAAAGGTGCGTCCATTGCCCAGAGTGACCTGACTGGAAGAAAGCTGCTACTCGCTCTGAAGGTCAATTTTGTCCTGAATGTGTAGGTGACGGTATTCTGCGTTCTGTCCACTGTTCCCCAGACCTTGCTCACTCGACAAGAACTTTGCTGAATTTTGCTGTGAATATTCTCATAGTAGGGATGATTCTGCGATGCGCTCCAATGACAAGTGAATGGTATCTTGTGGCTGTCTTACTGGGTTTACATGCCTCTCGATATTTTTCCTTTTAGTACTGGGGGGTGGTGGGGGTGAGGATTCGATTTTCGGGCTATCATCATTGCATCTGTTCAAACCTGAGTGACCTCTATATGTCCTCTTTCTTGTGGTGATTTCAGGGAATAGTGAAGTTGGGACGGTTGGAATGTGATCCCACAATGAATGTCACCAACTCACGTTGGGTTCGGGCCTTCCCACAATCAATATGCCCTTCCGGAGTCAACAAGAATAGGCCCAAGGATTATCAGGGTAAGGTCGCAGATCGGCTCCGTCTGATCTGCTAAATGGAAAGCAGACCGGGAGAAACCGCTGGCAGATCTAGCGCTCTCCTGAACTTGTATGTTGTATTGATGCTTGTGTTTCCTCTAAAAGCGTACATTGTGAATTATCTTTAATAACCCTGCATTAGATGTGCTCTGTGTCTTCCTGGAAATGTTTGAAAGTGAACAATCCATTCGGAGCTTTTACGGAGATTGATGTCACCATGTGTCCACTTTGCTGATGCATTTCCCCGTTGGCTTTGGACTATAATAGCAGCGGGAATCATTAACCTCATTGAAGGCAGCATCTCCATCAACAATCTGACACTGTATGTTCTGATGGGAAGGTGGCTCTGCCTCCCATGTCATATTTTCCGTATTTTTCTCATCCGTAATTTTTCCTGGTGTATTTCCAGGTGGGAGATCCAGTGACTGCAATTGTTGATGGTGCATTAACGCCCTCGATCCCTAGTGGAGGAGCGCTTGGCGAAGAGGTGTTGGCGGCGGTGGCTATGATTCTGGAAAACGGTATGTATGCCAACACCCACATAACCCGGAATGTTTTTGTAGGTTTGTCCGCAGTGAAGGGTATGGCTGATGCCCTGCTGAGTTGATTGTTGGATATGGGAAAATGTGAATGGCAAAAGTATGAGGCTTTGTCCTTTGTCCATCTCCAGGGGCATTCTTTCGATTTCTTTGTTTTGTTTCCTATTCTTAGTGTGTAGATTTAGCGGACCCGATGTTCAGAAACCATGACACGCCTATGTTGCTAGGGCTCAAAATGCAGGAGCCGTGTCAATCCAGCAATATATCCGGTTCAGGTGCCAACCCAACTCATCAGGTCCGCTCATCTACTTGTGGCACTTCCCAGGTCTGTGACGTGCACTAATGGATTGGGCAGTATGCCAAGCACCACCACTATTGGGAACTTGGAATATGCGCTGTCATCGTGTTCTTTTCACCACATGGTCTCCCTTTTCATTACCATGTGGATAGATTGATCATTAAGGAAAGCATTTCGTATGGGTTGTGCACTCATATAAAATTATTTGCTATCACCCTGATTCGGGCAGGAATTCCTGACATTCATGACCCCACTATGGGAACGCTGGTGCCTATGCTGTATCTTTGTAGAAAACGTGTGGAGCAAGAACCTCTCTGAGGGCGTCCCACCTCTTACACCCCCACCAAAAATCCCAAGACACTTGGACAACCCTTTATTATGTATTTGTTTCCATTGAATAATTGTCCAATCAAATGAAAGTGATATATATATCTGCCATGTGTTTGCTAAGTTACAGGGGCTGGAATTGCAAAAAGTTGGTTGCAATTTCTTAGCTGCATTTTGCTTTTTTTGGCGGAATTCTTGCACCCTGTCTAATTGCCTATTCGCTCTTAGTCTCTAGTATGCTGGTCTTCAAGATCTGCACAACTGTGGAAAAACTCCGTTTGAAAGGCGTCTCTTGTTACACAATTCTTATTTTGATGTTGGCCGAGGAGGTGGCTAATCAAAATACCAACCCCCCCCCCCCCCCCATTCTGTGGCAACTCCCATCCACAACATTGCCTCTGATTCTTTGTACATGTCTCAGTGTGACGTGGAAGTTGTGACAGCTGAAACACGCTACAGCGCTGGCACAAAGTTAATGAAGGTTAAAAAAAGTCAATTGCCAGACATCCCCTTAAGATTAGCACACAGCCCAAGCAAAACCGATAAGGGTTACAAATTTCTTCAATCTGGTAAGTTGGAGCTATCCTTATACAGCAGTGGTTCCCGTCCTTTTTTACCAAGGACTGGCTGCACCCCAACATAAATTCTTGTCAGGTGCCCTTCTTTGCTCTTCAAGGCTTTACTTGCAATTTTGAATGCATTGGGCTATGTCACTTTTTTTTTTTTTTTTTCGAATGGGCTCCACACCAAAGCTACAAACGGACATTCAGCTCAATATTTCAGGTTTTTTTCACTATATAGTCCACCACAGGGACTGTTCGATAAAAGTTATGGTATTTTGCCTCCTGCGATACATGATCCAGAATTCCCAAACCACTGAAGAGAGAAATCCCTCTTCTGTCGCGCCTATTATCACATACACACCTCCCTGCCTCACTTAAAGGGATTATGAACACATACGTGACCTTTTTATCCACCAGGTGCAACACTCATGTACCAATAGATAGGCTCCCAATTGGTCTGGAAAACTTATCTTCTTGAGAACAAGTTTCTCAATTCTAATGGCCCCCGAGAGCCTGTGGCGCTGAAGTACCCGACAAGTCCCCATCGAAGTGCCTGGAGCACAACAGGTCGTTCCACTGCTCCATCTCTTCCTCTCCTTATCGCCACCTATCTCTAACGCTGCGGATGTTGTGGGGGGAATAAGTGCTCAGCTATTACAACATCGTCATGTAACCTTCTAGTGACTTGCAGCTTGTTAGCACAGTTGGTATAAAGATTCTCTCCGGCTACAAACTGATTCCATTTGCCCTCCATAGCAAACCCTTAAGATCCAAAATCTATTTGTGGTCACAGCCTGGGAAACTGCTCCCACCTCTTACCCATAACCATTCGTAAAATCCTCCATTATGAACCTTTATATTATCCTACAACGTGCTCCCCGGTAACCAAACCATGACACAACACATGGGCACCAGAATTTGTTTAATGTCCTGCTAGACAGCCCTAAACGGAAGAACTCACAACAGCATTTGTCAAATCCACGTGGACGCCCACCGATTGGGCAGGGCCACCAATTCCCCATCAGAAGTGACTCATTGGAGGATGGGGGAAGGGGTTAAGTAGGTACCTATCAATAGCCATACATCACTGTTTAGCAAACTATTCACACTTCTCTGTCCATGCTAAAGCCCCTTTGATCGGTGTCCAACATAGGTTTACACCAGTCCATTTAGGGGCAAATTACACCCAAACTGCCTCTCTAGTACAGAAATCTACACACCCAAGAAAGGTGCCTGACCCTTGGTTAAAGCTTATGCACTCAAGCTTAATGGGGCTGTGATCGGCGGGCACATTTTGTGTCCAGATCGTGGCTCCCATTCACTATCTAGGCAACACTCGGACCCGTCATCCGGGGGGGCACTGGCAAAATCCAGGACCATGTCCTAGACTTAGTGCTAGATTTGCGCGTGCGTGCCGCGCAGTCTTTCTACGGAGAGGAGGGGGTGCTGAGCCCTCACTCCTCCATCCCCTCCTCCGTGATGTGCAGCTACGCCTGGGATCACATGTGTCAGAATGGCAACCTTACGATTCATTTCCGGCACTTCCTGGACTCTTCTAGAATTCTTGCAGGACTCGTCGTCTGTGCTGTGATGGCGCTTGGTGTGTTCAGGCTGCAATTTAAACGTTGCATGTGTTAACACAATGTAATGGAATAGGTGAATTAAGATATCTCAGATTGGGGCAATGGAAATGACTGACCTGTGACTAGATAGAAATTAAATGTCAGAATTTTACATAATATACAGTCGTTTCACATACTTGTCTAGCATATACTATTTAGTGCCAAAATTTACCTACAGCCTCGAAGATATACTCTTCAGTAATACAATTTTCTGTACTCCTGACATCTATTTTCCAAAGTGTTTTTTCGTGATTACTTCATGAAGCTTCCCCATGTACATAGGGAACTTAGAGGTGAAGGAATCTCAAGTGGACGACTCTCCTGCGATTTTGCCTGTTCCAGCTTGGCATCTAATCGCACGGAGAGTGCCGATACATGAGGCCACAGGTAGTCTAAGACACGCCCCCAGGCCGCTCTAGAGGTTGTCCAGCTACAGTCTTCGCGTCTTCATTGGCTGCTCACTGCTAGGATCCGATATCTGTGGGTTGACTTGTAACTTGAACACAAGAGGCCTCCTGATAGTTTAGCGTGTGTAGGCTGCGATGTGATTTGTTCCACCTTACTGTGACGGGGGGGTTATCATTATCGAGGCAATACATGCAGCAACAGCCCGTTTTCAAAAGGGGACAACAAACGACCAAATCAACGACATCAGAAGCAGCGTATCCTCACAACAATACGCGCAACAGAGCAGCCAAGCAGAAGCGGCGTCAACTGCCCGCCAGAGGCTCCCCTTCCGCAATGCCGAAGTGAAGAGGAATAAGGGGTCCGAACGTGGCCCCACAAGCAAATTCATCTACTAATCATTCGGATCATATGAACTCCAGACGCACGTCCTTCTGTGTTCTATATCTTGTGTTCTCTGAACTGTGAAGCGAAGCGGCTGATTTGAGACTGTTTAGCATGGTTCACATCCATCTGTGTACTACGAAGATTACGTTACCTTCTAAGTAGTCACGTGGCGACCGTACAAATCCCTGTATCGTTGTTTTAAACTGTTATAATATCACACTTGTAATTCTATCTTAAACTTTGAGTTCTGGTATCAGTGCCTATAACTACTTGCGTAGGGACGGTTGGGCGCCTTGAGATGGAGGTGGTTTCTAGGTGCCTCATGGATCACAGATCTCTATATGATGAGGTAGGGTGGTGGATGAAGCAACATCCAAGGAGTTGGCTGGTAAAACTCCGCCCAGTCTTCCCATGACATTTCCCATCACGTAGGGAGCATAACACCAAAATAAGGCCAATTGGGGCAAGTATCAGTACAGTGTGTCCTATTCCATCACATTCCCCACGTAGTTATGGAAGGTTAGGCGAACCTGGCAGAACTTGATGACCATCCATGTAAGTATCTACTCAAAGAAACATTGATTGCCCTCTGGAACGTTACGACGATTGAGTCAAAACAGGCCAGCTAATCCACTCCCTGTATATTTGATTGCGCATTCTCCTCCAGAGTCTATTTCTCCCAATTTGGACTCGCCTTCTGGGCGATTAAATGAAGTCCTTCCCGGTAAATAGGCAAAATTAACACAATACCGTACATTTCATGAGAAGACTCTGGATGAGCTGGAGACACAAATTGATAGTGAAACTAATATTCGATCTCCAGCACCGTACACATTCCCGAAAAAGTCCCCATCCTGTGTCAGATCATGCCTTGACATTTGAAGAACTGCCAGCTTATCCAATATCACTTATCATGAGTTAAGGAGTCTTCATGGATCCTCCTCTCTCGACCAGAATTGAGAATGACCTTCAGCTCTGTAGGACCTCCCCACTTACCCATTAAACCCTTGATTTTAATAGACCGTAGTTCTTCACCTAACCTGTGTGGGGGCTACATAGAATTAATACTTGTGCCAATGTCCTGCAATCGCAATAGTTTGTTCAAGCATGGAGATGGGACGCTTGACCTAAGTGGAACACGTTGACCATCGAACAAGTTGCTGCTGTACCTGTCATAAGAGGAGAATATTCACACAAAGTATCTACTTCTTTTCACCACTTTACCATTCACCTCCGCTTAGAGTTTTGGTTGTTCATTTCGAGCCAAAAGTTCACAGTGTAGATGTTACATAACTGGTGCACAATATCAGTGTCATTCTCTGCTCGAAGGTCTCCTAGGTAAACCGTTTTATAGTTGGATTGAGATCTTGGTTCCTGAATTTACCCTCTGGTTGTCTTCTACCGAACCTGACCATACACCATATAAAAGTTCTTAGCAGATCAGAAGTAGCACTGGCATGGATTAATGGACATGTATACACATCTGGTGCTGCATGATTCATCTACTGTAGGATATGATCTATTCGGTACTCTCCAAAGCTAAAAATTTCCCCAAAATTGAGCGTCGTGCTTCTGTTTATGGCCACTGGCGTCAAACATAACCACACACGCTGCCATGATGCAAAAGTAGTGGACACCATGGAAAACAAGTCCTGTAGAAGATTCTGCGTTTGCGTTAGTTCCTTCTTCCATTTTCCTTTTCATAAGCTTTTTGGGTAGTTTGTGCGCTCTGCCCCATGTTCCATGGATGACCAATAGTTTCTGTACGTATTTATGGATTGAAGGACATAAACTAGAGATGGAGCAAGGAGTCTGTGGGGATGCTTCCATGCGGTTTACCCTTTTGACTGTTTCTAAGGGGTTGGCAACTCGTCTTCTACATAAATTGTGCCCATCTGCTTTACTTGCTCCTGGAAAATGCTGGGAGATAACAATGTGTTTCAGCAGTCTGCACTACGCCTTGGAGTGCTGTCTGCAAACTCGCCCTGAGCATCGTTTTTCAATGGACTAAAGATTTTATCATAATGGATTACGATCTATTAAAAAGTATCACCCTTTAAAGATTAATCTAGTTTTTACACACATTTCAAGGAACTCTTAAACAAATCTGACCTTCAATGAATTCAACCATATAGGGCAATTCATCTGCCCCTTTGTGCAGCTATATACCATTGGCATCCTAGTGCAGATCCTCCCGGCGCTTTTACAACATCCTGGAGGTCGTTACACACTGCATAACTCTGACCTGAAGACACGTGGCGTCTGTGATGCACTTTCAAACCAGACATTGGTCACCTCTTCTCTGGCACCGTTCCCCCATCCCTGCATCAGGGACTTGACAACAAAGATCTTTTTAAATACTCCTGGACTCCAAGGAGGTTCTGAATCCGGAACTAAACAGAGAAACTATAAAACATAGGAGATAAGAAATAGGGCTTCTAGACAAGCGTGAGTGTCAATTTTGTCCCACCGCCAGGACTCAGTATTTCTGAGTGGTAATGCCTGTGGGACCTCTTTTTTTTTTTTAGATTATAGCATAACGTGTGTTTTACGGCGTGTTGTCATATTTTTTGTATTGTTGTAGTAGCCAGTCTTTGCTTCTTTGAAATTTGGATCACGTGAACCGCCTGTGTAAGTAAAGCTTCACCGTAAGTGGACTGGTCGGCACCGGCTCTAGCCTTGTGACAATGTGACTGCTAGAGACCGGTGTGCTGTCTAGTGGTGTGACAAGGTGACTGCTAGGGGCTTATTGTCGCATTGTCTATTGTGTGACAAGGGTGACTGCTAGATGCTGAGTTGTGCATGTCTAGTGTGGACAAGGTGACTGCTGGAAGCCAGATGATTAGATGGGACCTTATTGGTCCTGGTATAACGCAATAAGTGATTGAAGGTGAGCGCAGTTGGAGTAGGCTATGATCCTCACCTTGCACCTCCAATTCACCTGACGAGGCAAGGCAGGCGTCCTCACCGTGACAGAACTAAAGGCTAAATCCATGTATATTGATGATTCCTGGTCGCAGACTCGTGACGGTTTTCTTGCATTTTCACAATGTGTTGGTCAATAGAATAAGGGGCTTTTATGAGTTTTTTTGTTCTTTTTTTTTTCCGTCCCTTGGGACGGGCTATTTTTTTTGTTGAGTCGTAGACATCCTGTCTGATCTCTTGTTGGGCGTGGACAGGTTTTGGGACCCGGACTCTGTCGTGGTTCGAGGCTCCTTTTGGTTGTCATATCATCAAACTAATGTTGCTCCGTGTTCCGGACTTCCCTACTTCCACCGCATAAGGACCCTTGTGTTGTCTCATGTAGTTACTGCTGGTCTTGTGGAGGACTCCTTTGTGGGTTGGCCAGTGTTTAAGCACTAGCGTTGAGATTCGCCATAACCAAAGGGTGGGGCAATCGTCTCCAGAAGATTTGCGTGTTCATGGTGAGTGTAGTCACCTATGGATTTATCTACGGGGGTATAATTATGGGGTAGATCTTCAAAATTGAATATGTAAGTTGTTGGCCCGGTTAGTGAATTGCCCATCACATTCCTCTGTTTCTTGTAGCAAGGAGCGCTGGAGGCCAGAAGGAAGTCATTGAACTGACGACACAATTTCGACAGACAATATGAACATCGATGACGTTTGGCTTGTCGATTGTTCTTCGCCCGTGGTGCGGCTAGATGTAAGCAAGTGACCAGTGGTATTTCATAGGATGACCTGTCCCTACTGGTTTCTGAGTTTCTAGATGGGTGCTTGTAGGTCCCTTAATTATTCGACCTTGGGTCTGCGCTGTCGCTTATAATGCGCAGGTCACTCCTTTACACAGTGATCAATCCTTGACAAATGCGTTCCTAAATGGTCTCTTGTCACGTATGATCATAAGTGGGATTTGTGACCAGAATAAGTCATGCCAAGGATACTAATGTGTCAATGTCCCTGTCTTCGCTTGGAGCTGAGTGGGCCGCCGCAGCCGTAGAAGTTCCGAACAAACCAAAGGCAAAGTTAAGCTGGGCGCAAGTGGATGCACCGTGCCTCACCGGACTGGCACCCGCTATGGGCGTGATTAGTGATGAAATGCATGATGGGATTGTCATGTCTCGCTTCTACCTTGGGCAAAACTCTCATCCTTTATCGCTGTCTTGTACTCTCTTCATTTAGGGGGGGGGGGGGGGGGGGGGGGGAAATGTTCTTTTTATAAATTTGCTTCTTACAGATCAGAGGATTCCCCACCATCTAAAATCTTCCAGAAGGAGAGGACTCGTTGACTATGAAGGTGGACGGACGAAGCGGACATTGTGCCCCGGGCTCGGGACTTGGTTCTCTGAACGTCCTCCGCTCGATTCCGGGAGGTCGGTGTCCGTTAACTGTCTTGTGCTCTTTTTCTTTTAACTATAATTTTTAAGTTTTTTGTGTTAAAGGGGTTGCCATTTACAACTCATGTTTTTATCACATAATGTGTCTGCGGGGAGCGTGTATATTAAGGTATTATATTACATATATTAATAGTTCGCTCCGCTTTCTTGATATAATAAAGTGAAGCTCCTGTTCTTTTTACCCTCATCAGCCAGAGTGACTCCTGTCCATAAAATGGCTGTCGATGGAGGGTCATGTGATCTCTATTGTCCACAACAATCATCCTGCCAGACCTGATGGTAGTATTTATGAATATAAGATCAAGGTCTTGGCAGGTCGATGCTTATGGACAGTTGGAGATCACATGACCCTTCATCGGCATCCCCCCCCCCCCCCATTTTAGGACAGAATCTATGGCTGTGAGGTAAAGACAGAGGCTTCACTTTACTATCAAGAATAGGAGCAGAACTATTAAGAAATTACATTGGGTAAATTACCAAATATCCTGCTATCACACAAGTACAAAAACATGAGATCAAGTGCCAACCCTTTAATTTCTCTGCAAGCCATCAATGTCCTTTGGCAGACCGGACCATCAATTACTCTCATGTAACCTTGGATTGGAGAGTCCCCTGTTCCCTTCTGTACATCCACTGTATTGAACCAACATTATTACTTTGCCTTGTCTTCTACCACAGAGTCCTCAATGAAGATATTGTGAAGAGACGTGTGAGGAGCACCGCTCTGCATCGTGCTGGTCCTGCCTCAATCCTTGACACACGGTAAGGGGGGCTTCTATTCCCTCACCGCGTTACCTACATGCACACGACCCTTAGGGGACTATAAGACAGCCAGAATCTTTGGCCGTACTGCGTCCCCTATGCTGGCAATGGTGTGCACGCAGCTCACACGTCGGCACCACCACCTCTCCGTCACAGAAAAGAATTGGTGCACGTCCTAATCGTTTCCCGTGTACAGCCATGAATCGCTGGGAAGGTTCACCCCTCCTTCTTTCATCTGGAAAACGTATGCCGTCGTAACCGCGTGTCATACATTCGTGTGCATGTGCCTAAAGTTGTAAAATCTGTGTCTGGGCACAGAGTCTGGTCTGTGTCCGCAGTGGACTTTATCTATAGATCTTATTTACACTGTGTTTATTGCAGTTCATCTGGAAGGAACTCTATTTGGAGGTGATGCGAAAATGGCTGACCAAGTACAAGAAGCAGATGTGGGGGTAGGTTCTTCTAAAAAAAAAAAATCATGGATTCCTGAAAATTCTCATTAGTGGACTTGTCCTGCAGTGACAGTAGGGGTTCGTAGCTACATTCAGAATTTTTCTAGTGAATTTTGTGGGGCTGGAAATCCTATGTATTGCGAAGTCTGATAGGACCGCCCCCCGCCGCCTCTGCTACTCCCACAAACTTCCAATAAAGACCTAATAGCTGATGAATTGCAATGAGGCAAGAAGATACATTTAGATCCTGTAAGGTTAGAGGGATTATTTCATATTGACTATATTCTGCCTATACAGCAATTGTTATAAACTATACTCCCAACTTCCAGCTACTACCCCCATTTTTTCCAGGCTCAATTTAGATTTGGGGTTCCAGTTACTGATTACGTGTTGCTTGATGTGTTACAATTGCTCATGGACAGAGCGGGGCTCCGCTGGATATGGAGACCTCTCTTGGTATCGGTGGGTTTGGTTACCCCCCATGGCGGCTTTTACCGCCGGAAGATGAAGTTTGCGCTGCTGAAGGCTCCTAGTTAGCAGGGAACACGATTCTTGCGGTAAGGGTTAATCGGAAAACACTTTTATCCTTTTTGGATGATTTTGCACACAGTTCTAGATGACTTCGCCTTGAAGCCCATGAGTCCTATAATCCTGCTGTGTTTTTTTCCTGTCTATTTTCGCAGGTGAGCTGTCATTCGGCCGTGCCCACTTCACCCTTCGGTGGGGCGCTATTCCAAAGATTAACACGGTGGGCCTTGGATGGAAAGGATGGGGAGGTAAAGGACCAGAACTGTATCTTCCTATTGAAAAGATGTTCTTTAAGTTTCCTACCTTAGGTTTCACTGTGGGGGAGAGGAGGGAGCTCGCTTGCAGGGCCTGTCCTACTAGAGTACAATCCCATTCTAAGTGTATAGTCAACATTGTCCTTCCTCTTCTCCCTAATGAACAAATTGCGATCTTGGCATTCCATTATTATTTGGGGTGTAACCCTATGCATAGGGTAACCTGTCCAGCACTTTTGACCATGCAAATTGCATAGAGTGTTGGGTAGCATTGTTTGAAGAATGTTTAACCATACAAGTTTGGTTAGTAGCAGCAGGAACTGATACAATTGGATTTTTATTCCAGGATTGTAGCTTGGCCAAATGCAAAGGGCATGTCCTCACACTGCTGCGCTCTTGGCTCCTGGCACTAGCTTCTCTACAGCTCCTCCCCTGCTACTACGCAGACACCAGGACCAGGGGAGGAGTGTCTTTGCAGGAGCTAAGAGCTCAGCAGTGTAAAGACTCACCCCTCTTGAATTGGCATACACACAGTCCTGAATAAAATCATCAGTCACAAAGGTACACGGCCAAAAAGGATTCAAACGCTCTGTGACACTTGTTCCGGCAAAGACAACACTACCATTTTACAGGAATCTATCGGTACTTACCGACATGAGAGGCCCTATCAAATGGGGATTTCCTAATTGCCAGGATCAATAATGGAGGAACAATCTATTATTGATTCTTATCCACCCGCGCTATGCTCAGGCTCATATCGTGACCAAACTTACATTTTGCGGATTTCTGGGGGCCCACAGTCTTACCATCACAAACAGATCAGCTTGTTCTCCTGTGGTTGATGTAACTTGAATATTTGGGAGCAGGCTGTGGAGTCAGAGGCCAAACTTCCTGACTCCTCAATTTCCCTAACTTCAACTCCACAAAATATGGCTTGTCTCTGACTCCACCGTCCTGTTTTCCTGGTCACTCAGCGAGTTGCTGAGATACATGTGGCTTGTTCCTTCCCAGCGCGATTCCCTCTCGATGCGCTAGCAGAAGAGCTTCACTACTGAGGCATGTACATGAATGCAGCCACATTCATCGCTCTAAAAGCCTAGAAGATGGGTGCACAACCATTGGCCAACCCCCACATGCGGTCTGTCAAGCCATGGTAGTGGTCCGCCTCCCTGCCTGACAGTCCTAGTCGAATGATCACTCTCCTAACGGTGTAACATACCTGATGGAAGGATCAATGTGCAGAGGCCGGTAGCGGTGAGGGCAGCTGATATTTCCACTTTCTTTCCCGGGTCCTTTCCGACGCCGCCCTCTGTGTCCTGACTCGGACACTGGTTTTTATTGTGTCCCAATGTCAATACCCAGAGGCAGGAGAGGCCATGAGTGGTAATGTACTTGTCATCTGTACTGCTCCGCTCCTTTACCTTTATGGCTCAGCTTTTGCTCCTGGGCCCTTATGCTGGCGCATACACAGAGCAATTGTGGTGGAGAGAAGAAGCTGCGTATAGGGAATGGCGAAGAAACTGATTTAATTTGTTGCTCAGGGGTCGTCAGTATGTGTTGTCGCGATATGAATCCTAGTTTTGGGTTCTCACCCTTATTATCATGTCTGCTCTGGGTTCGCCACTATTGTCTGCTCGGGGGTCTCTTGCTATTGTTTATTGTCTCTCTGGGGTCTCCACTATCATTTGTCCTGCTCTGATTGCAGTAGGTTCTGGATTTACTTGTTTACTGATCTTGGTATTTTTATTTCTGGGTGACCATTTTGTGTGTATCTTGGTTGTTGGTGCATCTTAGGCCCCCTCAGTACAGCAGTATGACAATTGCGGCTCTTGGACGCCATAAATGTTACCAGGCCTGACCTCAATCCTTGGATCAGTAAGAGAACCGCATTTCAAAGAAACTTTTTAATTTTAATTTATATTTGTGGTCTCCCTCCATGTCTGTGCTTTAATGAGTCCGATCTGCAATTTCTGTTTCCTCCTGCACTGCCGTCGATGGACGACATGGACTGAGCGATGTGGACCTCGATGATATAGATAAGACGAGCTGTGAAGAAGCAGTCCCTCGCTGATTGATGTAGCGTTACATGCGTCTTGTTTGGAGGGACTTTCAGCTGTGGACATCCATCGTCCGTGGAGCCGGCAGCTTCTTCTCATTCTGAGATCCCTCTTCCCTGGAAAGGGAAGGATTTCGTGATGACCGTGGACAGTTCCTCTCGGAGAAACTGAAATAAAATTCTATGAATTGTTGTACAGTGATGAACTTGTTTGCTCCTTAGATTTTCCTGGAGACCTGATGGATTTTTTTTTTTTCCTTTTTACTTTTTTGTTGGGTGGAGCAGGGGTTTTTTTTTTTTTTTGTTATGCTGACTTAATAATTTTTTGGTTCTTAATGTATTTTATGTTTTGGGTATTTTCATTGGCAAATTGGATCGGTTTGACTCGATTCTGAATAAATATTTTTGACAGATCGTGGTTTCATTCGTATTTCTTGTTATATTTGTTGTCCCTGGAAGCTAAATGTAATACATTGATGGGGATTCAATTAATTTAGGGCTGTGTCCAGGTGGGACTGTGGTCGGTCCATGAACAGAGCCGCAATTACAGATACAGTCCCCTGCGATGAAATGGCATTTCCAGAGTCCCGATCCTCAGTACTGTGACTGTCTGCGAAATCCGTCACCTCTGGGTCATGATTGATGGGACATGGCGGTCTTCTAAATTGACTGCAAGTTGAGGCAGCAAACGGCAGAATAGCCTCTTAAAGGGTGGAGGGGTTTACTATTACAGACCCTAACCATGAAACTTTGATGCTAATAAGATGGGCAATAACACAGCTAACAATCTACCATCAAACCATGTTACATCTAAATCACTTTTAATATGCTAATGAGCCATGGTAACAAATATAAGAACATGACCAGTGTCAACGATTCCTGGATCTATGAGTAATGTCGCCTGGTTTATCGATGGATTTTGAGGGTAGATTTACTTGGACTTATGGCTCAATTGTCACTTCCGTATTGCCCTGGAGAGCATCTCTCATCTCGTACCCCTGATATCCACGAGCCTTTCTCTTGGTCTTCGGGTTGTGGTGTGAGATTGAGAACAAAAAGAAAAAACTATGTAGAATGCGTAACAAAAAGGTTGGGATGGTGAAAATCTGGGACTACAAAATCCACAAAATACACACATGTCAAAATTAATATTTATTTATTTTTTCTTTTTTGCGTTTCCATATTACAATCCAATGTCAATTTTTCCTAGGAAAACTCTGCAATAAAAAAAAAAACTTAAAATTTATCTTAAAGTTGCCCCCTCCCACCACTCCAGGTGGTGAGAAAGGGCCAGTTGGGTATCATTGAAATGATTTTTATTTTTTAATTTTTTTTGTATTATTTAGTATATTTTTGCAAGTAAGGATTGTTGAGTTATTATGGGCTATATATTGTCAACTCTCCATCGGAGACTCTCATATCTTCATTAGTCAGATTATCTGCCATGTTATTAGACTGGAATTTTCTTTATAAAGTTTTGGCTCAACCAGTTACTAAAAAATGGCTAGTAGAGGTGACGGTGGACACAGCCAATGCTATTTGCTAGGGTGTCAAAGATGCTCTAATTTTATGCTCTTTCCACCCATCAATCAACATGTCTGGTGGGCTCCTCAGCTTACAACCGCCATAGAGATGCCATTATGCATGTGTGAGCCGCATTGCTAATGATAGGGAAGGTCCAATCCTGCCCAATTTGTTGCCGCTCTCCCTTCTCCTTCTCCACCCGGCTTGTGGCTCATGGCCAAAGGTCTTGTCACAAAACGGATTTTGCACGTAGCTAGTTGGAGCTGCCGAATGCAGGACACCGAACTTAAAGGGTATCTACCCCCGGATGAAGGACTGTATGCAAATGAGCTGAGGGCTCCATAGATGTTTAATAGAGCGTGGAGCCCCTCAGGTCATTAGGCTACAGGTCTTCATTCTGATAGTAATGTCCTGTTAATTTGAGTATGCCATCTCACTTGGTGTTGAGCGAACTATATACACTCACCGGCCACTTTATTTCGGTACACCTGTCCATAAATGCTGTTAACACTTATATTCTAATCAGCCAATCACATGGCGGCAACTCGTGCTTTAGGCATTGTAGAACATGGTCAAGACAATCTCCAGCAGTTCAACCGAGCATCAGTTTATGGGAAGAAAGGTGATTTGAGGCTTTGACGTGGCATGGATTGTTGGTGCCAAAGGGGCTGGTCTGCATATTTCAGAAACTGCTGATCTCGACGATTTTCACGCACACCATCTCTAGGTTTACAGAAAATGGTCGAAAAAGAAAAAACATCCAGTGAGCCGGCATTTCTTGGGCGGAATGCCTTTTGATGCAGAGTCGAGAAATGGGCAGACTGGTTCGAGCATGTAAAAGGCAACAGTGATCAAAATCGCCACCCGTTACAACCAGGTAGGCATGAAGAGCATCTCTGAACGCAACAGTACGTCGCAACTTTGAGTCAGGGGGGGCTACAGCATCAAAGACCACCGGGTGCACCCTTTCAGCTAAGAACGAAACTGATGCTACAATTTGCACAGAGCTCATGACATTGGACAGTAGAAGATTGGAAAAACGTTGCCCTGGTTCGGATGAGTCCCGATTTCTGCTGCGACATTCGGATGTAGGGTCATAATTTGGCGTCAACACATGAAACATGGATCCATCCTGCCTTGTATCAATCCGTTCATGCTTGGTGGTGGTGGTCATGGGTGTGGGGAATATTTGTCTTGGCAATGGCCTTTGGCGCCCTTGGTACCAATTGAGCATCGTTGCAACGCCACAGTCAGCCTACCCTGTAGGTATGGGTTGCCTGACATGTCCATCCCTTTATGGCCACAATGTACCCCTGTCACCTCTATGGCTACTTTCATCAGGATAAATTGCAGCCATGTCATAAAGCTGGAATCATCTCAGACTGGTGTTCTTGATCACAGACAGAAGGTCACTGGTACTCCAAATGGCCTCCACATCACCCAGATCTCAATCCAATAGAGACATCGTTTGGGATGTGGTGGAACTGGGAGATTCGCATCATTGGATGTGCAGCCGACACAATCTGCGGCAACTTGTGTTTTGCCATCACTGTCCATATGGACCAAACTCTCTGAGGAATGCTCCAGCACCTGTTGTATCTAGCACAAGAATTGGATGCAGTTCTGAAGGCAAGGGGTCCAACCGTTTTACCAGCATGGGTGTACCCTAATAAATTGGCCGGTGAGATGTCTTATGACAGAAGGGTTTCCCATATCCTAACCTCCACTGTTATCTTTTAAACATTTGCACCAGTTACTACCATATGTCATCTCTACTTTACGTTTGGTGAGATATAACACTTTATCTGTATAATAGTCGTTTCCACAAAATCTCGCAGCAAGTTTCGCCTTCTATATACTGCATATAACCTTTATTGTATTCTGTAGGCACAGGGAATTGGTCTTTTACATCTAATTTACAAATATTACTTCTCTGAGTGATGCTCTTTTGTGTAAAGCTGCGTCTCACAGAACATATTCAGGCTGTAATTTACGACGTGGTGTTGACCGTTGACGTGCTAACTTAGGAGTTCCGCTCCCTCCCCTTCAGGATCTACAGCCCTGTACTGAAAACAGACAGTAGTCGGGCTCCTACATGTGACTACAGTGAACGTCTGTGTTTGTCCCGACTGAATACACCGTAGTTGTAGAAGGCACTTGACACGGACTGGTTTTAGCACCCCATACTGGCTCATTTCGGCCTATTTAAGCTGCCATACACTCAGACAGCAATTCCCCTGACCGCCCCTCTACTCCATGGCACTGCCTCAGTTTGGAGAATAAAGGTTGGAAGTAAAAGTTAATAGTTGCCATTAGTGACCGACAGTCAAAAGCGACCCTCATACATTTATAATAGTCAGCACGTGTCTTAGGATTCGTCATAGAATGGCCGTCTTAAGTGTACGCCGGCCCATATACTGAGACTGGCATCTGTTGTATCTATCTGAAAGACTAATGCAGCAATATGAGCCACGCCTTGTACAATGGACCGATGGTTCACTATAGATTCACTATTGAATATTGCTGTCTCTATGTGACCTCTAAGAGTCAACTTCCAGACTGATTCAGGTCATCTTGAAGAATACGTAGGTATAATCCTGGGTGCTCAACTGTAAGCCAGGAATACCATACCGACCTATGAATACCAGAACTGTGAATACAGAAAAAGTATCTGCATATGAGAAACACTGAAATTTTCCCCTAATCAAACTCCTTATACTATCTTATATCATGACTCCTTTCAATCACGCCATCTGTAAACTTGCTTTCCTCCTGCTCTATAACAAACGCACGCAGATAGGACACTATTTACAGCTGCTCAGCTTCTCCACTCTATAACATCTGCCTCAGATAGGACACTATGTACAATCTGCTCGCTCCTCCAGCTCTATCAACATGGCTGCCTGGATATAGACACTATGTACATCTACTCAGCTCCTCCTGCTCTATAACATGAGGCCTCGAGATAGGAAACTGTGGACAACTGCTCAGCTCCTAGCTCTATAACATGATTCCTCTAGATAGGACACTGTGGACAATCTGCTCAGTCCTCCTGCTCTATAACATGCTGCTCGATAGGACACTATGTCATCTGCTCAGCTCCTTCCCACCTAGAACATGCTGCCTGGAGATAGATCACCACTTATGTACAATATCTTACTTCAACTCACTTCCGCTCTAGAACATGATGCCTCTAGATATGGACACCAGTGTGGTACAGTTGCTCAGTTCCTTCCAGCTCTATAACATGCCTTCGCAATATAGGACCACTATGTAGCTATTCCTGCGCTCCGTCACCTCCATGCTCTACAACATGCGGCCTGCCATATATGACATCATGTTACAGTATCTGCTCAGCCTCCTGCTCCTATAATCATAGACTGCCGGCCAGATAGGACACTATGTACAATCCGCTCAGACACCTTTCCTGCCTCTTCTACAACATCGGCCCGGCATACTAATGTCCACCAATGTACAATCTGCTCCATCCTCTACACTGCGCTATGAGCATGCTGCCTGCAGATACAAAAACAGCTACAACAATGTTGCATTATTACATTTGGTGCTTTCCTACTCTACCATCCTTATTGTTTCAGCGGCGGCCTATCCTAGATGTTTCGGAATAGGTCATTTGACAATCGAACGTCGCGTATTCGTTTCTCTAGAATTGCATGTATCGGGATGCAAGATCACCGACTGGAAGTCACCGGCAACCCCCATACCTACCAATAGAGCAAGGAGAGGGGGTCTGGGTGTTATACAATATGCTTGAAGCTCTCTTCTGAACATACAATGTAGTATGAACCAATGGCAGGACAGAAATGAACAGGAATGTGCAGATTGGTGGCCCATCCCTTGAACCTGAACAGTGCTAACCACAGCGGTTCATAACACCTTAAAAAAAACACCGAACCTCCCGAAGACACTCTCAGAGCTTTCTATAGGGATCCACGACGATGAAGGCTTCACTGAGTTAAACTTTCCCCCAGCGCAGGAGGAGGTCCCTGTCAGCATAAACACATATAATATCCAAATTTGCTGGGACGTTATCGTATACACTCTAAATACTCTTGGTAGACGAGATGGCACACTTTTTCTGGAGGGCGCTCTCTACTGATGGATTGTGCATATACAGATTGGTACGCCTTGTCTAGTCAACGGTGTGTGTTGGGCGGAGTACTACAGGGCCTCCACTGTCAGTCCTGTGGGTGGGCGGGGTATCATGCCTCTCGACTTGTCATCATGTGGTGTGTGCGCGGAGTGCTTGATTGGCAGGACTCTCTCACCTGTTCGGAGTCACTGGTGGTGTGGGCGGCTAATCAGGCCCCTCCCACGGATCATCACCTGTGTTGTTAGCAAGGTAATCAGGATCTCTCCTACGCTCAATTACGTACTGTGTGTGGGCGTGGTAATCAGGCCTCTCACTGTCACCTTCACATGGTGGTGGGCGGTAAATCAGGAACTCCTCACTGCGTCTCACCTATGGGTTAAGCGAGTACCTAATCTTGTAGGAACAGTGGATTCATCCAGATACATCATGTTATGCATGTTTATAGATCTTACATACGCTTCTTGTACCTTCTTATTCACGCTATGTCATGAACGTAGTTTTGATTATTTCAATGCCTCTCTTTACTGACCTGGACAGCTGACAATGGCTCGAGTTGAACTAAAATTCCCCACGCACCAGGAACCTAAAGACGAAAGATACAGAAGGACTTTTACAGCAATTAGGATCCCAATTTTTGACTGTCCCCAAGGGGGTTGGCCAGCTTACACTGACATACACGTTATCCCCAAAGTAAGGCCTGGACACGCAGGAAGAATGCAAATAACGCTACACATCATGATACACCCCCCTGCTGTATAAAGATTCCTAGTGATTCTCCTATATAAGGACTCTCCAAAATGGTATCTATCGATCCTATATACTACTCATATCTACCATCTATCCATCTCTCTATATCAACACACATACACAAAGCCAGAGATCTTCAGCTTAGAGTCATCTGTGCCTGTGACAAGGACATTGCATCACTCGGAAATGTCACATCTGGCGCGGTGTAAAGTAAACACAGCCGGGTGTACAATTCACCGCTCCAGGATTGACAAGTCAGAGACGTCTCTGCAAATTTGTTGCGACTCCGGACACACGTAAGAGAAAAGGGTTACATAACAGACAAATTAATAAAAATAGGATACATCAGGGCCCAATGCTACGAAATAAGGGTCATGTTGCATTTTCATGAAGTCTCCTGACATATACTGTAGCCTTGTACAGCAGATTACATCACTGTGTTAGATGGTGACCCCCGTCCCATATGTAGGTTCTGACCGCTGTATGAATTTGTACAGCAAAAATTAATACAGTCCCTGGGTTAATTGCAATATGTGTTCTTTAGGTTTGTTCTTATGTTGAATTTGTATGCAAGTTGGAAAGGGTATATTTTATAATTGTAACTCCAGACACATTTTTCTTTTTGCCCCAGTGACAATTGGATTTTAAAAATTTTGTGCCATCATGGGACCAAGGATTATCAATAAAGCTTCATTACAGACACCTTACATCCAGAGAACTTCACCAGAGGTCATAGTGGGCAGAGGGGTCCGTCTGTAACTTGGGGTCGTCTTTAAGTCAGGTGTCCTTAAATCGGGGACCGTCTGTAATATACTAACATCTACTGATCTGATGGATGACAGATAAGAGATGGGATGGGGTGACAGTATGAAAGTAGTCGGATGTCATGATCTACAGGTGACGACTCCATGCAATGGAGCTGACAATGTGTTTAGATTATCAGGGTCCATGGTTTATATACACTTTCATTCAGCTTCTGAACATTCACTAGGTAAGAGATGGGATGGGGTGATGCAAACTTTTTTGGAAAGTATGAAAGTAGTCGAAAGTCATAGTCTAAGGGTGACGACTCCACGCACCCTTAGATAACGTATATATCCTAATCATTTAGGCAATGGGATTGGGGAGGGGTCATCAGATTTGTCACGGTTACATACGGGTAGTGACCGGCAACACATTTCTCATGGTTAAAGAGATCGGTCCCCCAAAAAGTTCCCTATCACAGCCGATATGTCCGATATAATGGCCCTCATCACACCCGGACCCCCAATTGCTATATACAACAGATTGTACACATAGTGTTCTACAAAACCCTATAAAATCAGGGGTTGGGGGTCCATATCTCAACAGGACGCTGTACTTTGGATTAGTAATGGACACCATATACAAAAATTATGAACCAAATTGCAAATTTACGCCATGAATGGTTGCTATCGGTTACATCAGCTGTGATTATACGCTAATATATGAGAGGCTTCCTCCCTGCAGACAGGGCTGGTCATGTGACTAGTGATGGAGCCTGGGGTAGGTGTCACTATAGTGATTGTGACCTCTGATCACACACACAGCCAGAGCATCACCTATAGAACTACAAGTCATAACTAATCCATCAGACAGACCCTACGTACAGATCCCCGATCACCCCAGCGCCTCACCTAATAGTATTCTGGCCATGCTGCTGCCGGCTCCCGGTGTCTCCCTCCGCGGCTGTCTCTCTGGAGTCTCTGCCCGACTTCGCCTCAGCACTACTGAGCTAGACTCTTCACCTTCCGCCGTGTCCGCCGCCTATTGGTCGCTGCTAGGATTCCATCATTAATATAGCCAATCAGCGGCGGCCGGGTAGCGCAGCCGCCTGAGCCTCTCCCACAGCTTTCCTCCGGCAGGGCGAGCTGGGGCGACGTGATTGGCTGTCATGGTGAGGGGCGGGGTTGGTCGTGTTCCAGAGCGAAGCGTGACGTCACGGAGGATTAGAAGGCGGGGCGGTGCTGGCAGAGGGTGCACGTTGTGCGGCTTGTCCATTGTGTCGCGTTATCTGCCCTTTCCCCTTATTCATGCTCCTCCAGACCTGTTATTACCCTCTTATCCGGATTATCTGAGTTTGCTGCTTGGCAGGGGATGCATTACTGTAAAGAAACATGACGTGAACAAATACTAGAGGGCGATGTTGCGCTTGGGCTGTGTTCACACTAGGCGTGCGATGTACATTCCCTTATACATATGGCTTGGCCCACAGTCTGGTGTTTGTACACATGTATACCCTTTTTAGGCTCCATTCACATATGTAGCAGAATCCCTAGTTTTTTTCTGATGTGTTCTAGACACAAAAATGACAAAACAGCAAAGAAAAAAAAAAAGCATTTCCTGACCCTTAAAATGTCAAATCTAGTCTATATTATGGACTCCATTGACTTTAAAGGAAAAATACCACAAGGAAATCTATGGCAAGTACACTGTGAGTGTACTTTTAAATTATGCTAATGAGCCAGAAGTGCTCTGGGTATTTTACCAGAGCCCCTCCATATTGTAGCTTCACAGGCCTGTTGCACTATGCAGGAGCACTTCTCCACTTCCCACTCCCCCTGCCTGCTGTATCTCACACAGTGGGAGGTTGAAGTTCACAACTTTTGAAGCTACAGCACGGAGCGGCTCTAACCCCCAACCCCCCCACACACACCCCAGAGAATTCTGGCTCTTTAGCACAATTTTAAAAGTTGATTTTAGAAGGAAGGAGGCCATGGATAACAAATATAAGATTATTACAGTCAGTGCCTGGATCCATGAGTAAGTGTCCCTGGTTTATCATTATGGATTGTGATGCTAGATTTCCTTTAAAGGGAACCTGTCATCAGAAATTGTGCTAATAAACCACTACCACTATGTTGTCAAGCAGTTGAACAGCTTCTAGATCATGTTTCTTTCATGGCCCAGCTTGGTGGCGTCATTCAGAAAGTCAACTTTGAAGTTAGATGTATAAAGTCAGGGAGGCGGAGAGTTTAACATTGAAGTCAAGCTCTCCCTGCCTCAGAGCACCTCCTCCCATGTGATTGACATCATGCACCAGATTTAAGAAGATCTGTTCAATGATGTCCCTGGATGCAGGACCATCAAATGAAGGCAGGGTAAGCTTGACTTCAGTGTTAAACTCTCCGCCTTCTTGACTTCATAAAACCAATTTACATCTTTCTTCAAAGTTGATTTTCTGGATGATACCACCACACCGGGCCATGATAGAAACATCATCTAGAAGCTGCTCAGCTGCTTTTCCACCTACTGGTAGCAGTTTATTAGTATTGGTATGCTGTATTTTTGTTAATAACATTGAATTAGAGAATATGTTATTTTCTTATCCTGAGTACATTTAAAATTTCTTGTCTTTGCGGGAACACCCCTTTAACTTTTTTGATTGTCCCACTAGGGGACTTACACTGGGGATAGCTTGATCCCTTATACAACACATTGAAGTACTTCTCTATTGCCATGTATTGTATCTGTCAGTATGTTACTTACAGTTTGTCTACAAGACCCAGAGTTGGACCTGGGCAGGCAGAGGGGTGTGTACACCCGGCCCGCAACATTTACTATAGTCTCTGCTGGAAAAACAGCGGTAACTAAAGCAAAAAACTCTGCCAGTCCAGACCCTGTCCACAGGTCGGAACTAGCGGAGCTTGCACCTGTATTTACGAGCGCAGGACCGATTGTGGGGGGAATTTTAAGGCTATTTTAAGTTCAAAACATCAGTCTTATAGAATTGCCCCCATCATCCCTAGGGCCTAGGAGCATACTATCACCCCTAGGGCTCAGGAGCATACTATCACCCCTAGGGCTCAGGAGCATACTATCACCCCTAGGGCTCAGGAGCATACTATCACCCCTAGGGCCCAGGAGCATACTATCACACTAGGGCCCAGGAGCATACTATCACCCCTTGGGCCTAGGAGCATACTATCACCCCTAGGGACTAGGAGCATACTATCACCCATAGGGCCCAGGAGCATACTATCACCCCTAGGGCTCAGGAGCATACTATCACCCCTAGGGCTCAGGAGCATGCTATCACCCCTAGGGCCCAGGAGCATACTATCACACTAGGGCCCAGGAGCATACTATCACCCCTTGGGCCTAGGAGCATACTATCACCCCTAGGGCCTAGGAGCATACTATCACCCCTAGGGCCCAGGAGCATACTATCACCCCTAGGGCCCAGGAGCATACTATCACCCCTAGGGCCTAGGAGCATACTATCACCCCTAGGGCCTAGGAGCATACTATCACCCCTAGGGCCGAGGAGCATACTATCACCCCTAGGGCCTAGGAGCATACTGCTAGTATTGAGAGAGACACCGTTTTTCCCCGACTGCATGAAGTCCCTCCTGTTTTCTGAACATTAGGGAAGGGAGGGCGAGTAAGTAGGAGTATCTGGTGACCCTACATGATATCCCAATCTCACAGAAGGGTTTGCTCATGATTCTGGAAGGGTAGATACATTTTGTGCTATAGGATCCAAATAATTAGGAAAAAAACCTAAATTTATCACTGGGCCAGGATTGCACATCCCTGGGTCTACTGTAGATCTGGCCATACATTTGCAACATCCCCCACCAGGTCCTAGCCTTTCTTTGGTGGCTGTAGACAGACGGGGACCAGAATACCGGAGTGGTGACTTATACGGCCTTGGGCACGATGTGGTCACGGTGCTTTTTATTGGGACAGGATGACTGGCCTACAGGCTGGCAGGTGTCTAGCAGGTGGCGTGTGCAAGGAAAGTAGAGGGAGAGGCTGATGAAGGAGGTTTCTCCCTGGGGCAACTCCTGAGGTGTATATAGAGATCTCTTTGGGTGATGGAGGACCGGGAGCCAATGATGGTGAAGCAGCCTGATCCAGGGATAACATGGAGGCACATTGTGCAAATGGACTCATGGTTCTTTATTGGAACTTGAACAGCAACGGCCTAACATTGACAGCAACGTCAGCAGGCTGGAAAGCTGGTAGGAGATAGCTGGACCGCAGGAAGGGTTGCTCTCAGCCTGGTAATAGCTTCAGGCTGGGCTGGTAGATGGAGCCGAGCTCGAACAGTGGACCTCTGCTCTGGGGCTTAGTCTCCTGACGTGCCTAAGGTGTCAGGCAGCGGCCTGCAACACCTCTGGTAGTGTGTCTGGATGGCAAATCTGCAGGAGCTGCACACTGGATCTGCTTCTCAAATGGTGACTAAACCCTCAGACCATGTGCTCCCACCCACCAGGGGTTTTTTATACTGTCCTGGTCAGGTGGCAGCACTCTCCACTCAGCTTCCAGCTTGCTTTACAATAGTACAAAGGATATCATTGGTTAATAATAACATTTCACATGTTGACTCTTGCCTTACTATGCAGTGGTTTCCAGGTGCAATTACTAAGTTCTCTTCTTTCGGAGATCGCCTAAAAAGATGGCTAGTCTCCCTGGGAAGCTCCTAAGATGGAGAGGGCACTATTTGCAACAACTACATAGCCTATTTGCAGTGTTGTTGCACATTGCATTGTTGCTGGTTTCAATTTTTTGGCAGTGGATCCTCATGATGATTAGGATTTGTCAAGGTCTGGTAGCCACAGTATTTACTATATAGTGTACGGACTGTATATCAGTCCTCATGATCAGTTTTACTTATTCATTATACCTCAAACCAGTGGGGTAACTAGAAGCTGATGGGTCCCAGTGCAAAGTCTGTGCCAGGCCCCCGACTATAATGTATGGTTTATAGTAATAGTCTTCTCATATGGGAAAGTGACACCTTATGGGCCCCCTAAGCCTCCTGGTCCCAGTTGCAATTGCAACGTCTGCACCCCCTCAAGTTACTTGTTAAAGGTGTTGTCCGGGATTGAGAAGTTACTGGACATTAGCTAGGGTTGATATAAAATAACATAGGAACCTATACTTATTCTTCTCCTCCCCTCAATCATAAAAAAAATTAATAAAATATTAAAAATTCAAATCCCCCCCCTTTCCCTAGAACTGATATAAAACATAATAAACAGTAAAAATCACAAACATATTAGGTATCGCCGCGTCCCAAAATGCCCGATCTATTAAAATATAAAAACGGTTACGGCCGGCGGTGACCTCCGAGGCAGGAAATGGCACCCAAATGTCCGAAATGCGACTTTTACACCTTTTTACATCACATAAAAAATTTTATAAAAAATTATCAAAATGTCGCACAGACCTCAAAATGGTAGCAATGAAAACATCGCCTCATTTCGCAAAAAATGACACCTCACACATCTCCGTGCACCAAAGTATGAAAAAGTTATTAGCGTCAGAAAATGGCAAAAAAAATTTTTCTTATTTGTACACATTCGTTTAATTTTTGAAAATGTATTAAAACACAATAAAACCTATATAAATTTGGTATCACTGCGATCGCACCGAAACAAAGAATAAAGCTGAGGTGTTATTTTGCAGTACACGGCATGTTAAAATAAATAACATTACGGGAAAGTTCCCCTCAATCTGTAGATAGGGCCTAAATTGGTTTGTGGGAAAACCCCTTTAAAGCATGTGTACATAGGAAATATCACAGTTTCTGGTCTTTATGTCCCTTGTTACCTTTATTTTCTAACAGCTCCTTGACAGTCTCTGTCTGTGTATTTGCAGTTGTCTCAAAGCCGGTTGGTGGAGACCTGGCAGCTATGACTACTGCTCCCCCTCCCCTCTCCATGGATTACATATAATCTCAGTGAGTTAATTTCAGATGTCAGATTAGGAGGTAAGGGGCGATAACAGCCAAAGTAAGTGGAAAGAGAAGAACATGCCTCTGATACAACAGCCAAAGTAAGTGGAAAGAGAAGAACATGCCTCTGATACGACAGATTCTTGTATTTACAGATTCTTGTATTTATGTGTAGTTTGTTACAAACTTAGTGATTATTTAGGGCTGTATAGCCAATAGTAGATTATAATATAGGCAGTTCCTGCGGTAGCCCGGGGCCCAAGGCATCTAGGGGGCCCATGGCCACCTAAACCACACACCAAATTTTATACTGGGAAGGACCCTTACCTGTGAAATCCTCATAAATATGTTCCTGCTCTCAATGAACATGTACACAAGAGCTATTTCAGGACTTTTGAAGGTCCCCCATAGGTCCTGAAACTGCAGGTTGAAAGCAGACAGAAGGAACACATCCTCCATTCCCCAAGTATCATATGTAGGAAGTGATTCCAGACTTGTAGGGGCTATAATATCCATACAGCCCAGGGTCCATGGCAGTCATAATCCACCCCTGCTTATAGCTACAGTTATATAGGGACATCCACCTCGACCCCAAGCATCAATATGGCCACTTTGTCCACAATTTTCTCTATCCAGACTACTGCTACTTTGTTATTACACCTTACATGATAGCATGCAGAGAGTTGGACAAACAAGAACTGAATTGTTTCACCTTTAGTATCCACCAGTCTTCTGTGTCAGTGCAAAATGTTCTGTGCCGCACTTTGTTGTTGTAGTTGATATTTTGAAGACTATAAGATCATTTTCTTATCAGATCTGACATTATTAGTTATAAAGAGCAGTATACTTTGGATCAAATGTGAAATAAGATTGTAAAGGTTACTGATATTTTATCTTCAATGGATTACAATTATATTGTGTCATTAAGTGATTCGATGGGGCTCTACCTTTTGATGCTTACACAGAATGGAGGGGTCTGCCAGGTCCTGACACTTTTTCACTGGTCAATTTAGAATCAGTTTTTTTTTGGTGTTCCCTGACAACATTTGATCGGTGGAAAAAACTAAAGCTTGAAAAAGCCCATTGAAAAGAATTGTTCAGTAAGTCATCCAGGGTTGGACTGGCCCACCAGTGTGCCGCTGACCCAGCAGCTCTGAATAACCCCTACAGACCCGGGGGTCGCATGACTGCTGGTTCTGAAGAGGCGGTGGCACTGCCGGCTCTGCTACTCACTGCACGGCGCTGCTTCAGGGCAATGCAATGAGGAGCGGAGAAAGCAGAAGCGTTAATAAACAGCCTCTGCTTTCTTCCTAGGGTCTCCGCCTATCTCTGACAGTCCCTGTCCCTATCCCATGATTAGAGTCGCCTAAAGACGTCTTTTGTCAGTGGGCAGTCAGGGACCAGTTAAAAAGCATTGCAAACACAATGGGAAAAACACAACTTATCTGCATTTTATCCATTAAGGTTAAAAATGATGCGTTTGCAATGCATTTCAAAATGAAATACAAACACATAGCGGCTTATTTACTAAAGGTCCCACGGCCGCATTTTAGTTGGGTTTCTCGACTTTTCGGATTGTGTCGCACGCGATCGGTTTGTGTCGCAATTTCGCTGTCTTTCACGCAACACAAATCGGGGGCCGGGACGATCCGACGGATTCGGACAACGTGCAGGATTTAACATTTAAAATTGTCTCGCAAGCCAAGCACTTACATGCACCGGGAAGAAGAAGGTGAACTCCGGGAACCTGCACGTGGAAGCGACACATGCAGAATATCGGGCGCACGCTCGTAGTGAATCGCGGCAGACTTCATTCTCATCGGACATTCCAGATCGGGGATCGTGCAGGGACCGGGTAAGTAAATGTGCTCCATAATTTAAGTGTGGCCTAAAATTTATATTTAATATTCCCATGTAGCAGTAGATGGGCCCCCAAAATCTATTTCACTGGTGGGCCCTTAGTCCTTGGTCTGACCATGAAGGCATCAGTAAAAAAAATCACTGATGGCAGGAAGAGAAAACCATAAGCCGAAATGGGTTTATGTGAAAAAAAACCCACCAGTGTGAAACCGCCCTAACTTTCCAGTTTCCACTGACTCTGCAAAAATGTCATTCCAAAATGACTGAAATGCTCCAGCAGCAGGTTGTCCCGATGAAGGGTGACCCCTTCAGTCATAGCAAGAGAAGTTGGTTTCTCCAAATTTGTGATTTCTAAAATATTGCATCTTTACAAAATCACAAACTCATTCAAGTCCCTCAAGAAGGCTGGTCGCCCTCGAAAGACAAATGTAGGAGTGGACAGGATAATGAGGAGAATCTCCATGAGTAATCGTTTCAACACTGCAGCTTGAATTGCTCTCCATTTTAGCACTGTACAGGGTAAGATTCTGTCTCATCATACAGTGTCTTGACTTTTAAGAGCATTTGGACTGACATCCCACTCCGCAGTGACCAAACCTCTCATTAGCAGAAAGAATCAAAAGGTTGGGCTCCCCTTTGCTGAGGAGCATGTTGTAGGGAAAGGGTAGAAGTGACCCACAATTCATTTTAGTGATGAAAGTACATTTAATGTATTTCGATCTGTTGGGAAACTATGGGGCTTATTTACTAAGGGTCCCGCGGCCGCATTTCGACTTTTGGGGGATCGTGCCGACTGGACAGGAATTAAGAAGGGGATTGTTTTGCAATTGCGCCGGCTTTCAGGCGACACAAATCGGGGGGCGGGCTTTGGACGATCCGACAGATTCGGACAAACCGCGGGATTTAAATTAAAAATTGTGTTGCAATCCAAGCACTTCCATACACAGGGAGGAAGATGCTGAACTCGTCTGACACTTGGGAATGCCTGTGGCTGGGTAAGTAAATGTGCCCCATTTTGTTTGTCAACAGAGTGTGTTAAGAAGTCAGTGATGGAAGAAGTGTCATTGTTTGGGGAATGTTTTCTGCAATTTTAATACAGGACAATGTTCCCCGTTACATAGCAAAACAGGTAAAGCAATTCCTTAACACAGAAAACATTGAAATAATGAAATGGCCAACCCAGAGTTCTGAGGGCCGGGGGCAGTGATTGTCATTTAGATCTTCACTTTAATTATCACTCCCTGTGATGTCATTGTGAAGCGATGATCAGTTGTTATGACAGCCTGGAGTCTTTACAAGACTCCAGGAACTGTCATTGCTGCAGATCTGTAACAGTATTCCATTGGCACACTGTTACAGATCTATACCAAATTCTCTGCATACTGCAATACAGTAATATTGCAGTAAATGGTATCGGTTATTATAGTCCCTAGGGTTAAAATACTTTAAATAATTGGAATTTTTTTTTAAAGTTTCAAAAATTTTTACCTAAAATTGAACCTTAAAGTTAAAATACAGCCCTTTTCCCTAGAACTGTTATAAAAATAAATAAATAAAATCATAAACGTGTTAGGTTTCACTCCGTCCCAAAAGTCCCGATCCATCAAAATCTAAAAATGTTTATTCCAACGTTGAACAAGATAAGGGAAATTAGCGCCCAAATGCCTGGAATGCCACTTTTTCACCATTTTGCAACACCTAAAAAATTTCATTAAAAAAGTGATTGAAATGTCTTATAGTCCCCAAACTATAAACAATGGTTACACTTCATACTGAAGAAATTTTTTTTTCCGTACAGAAGGTTTTCATTTTTTAAATTAAAACACAATTAAACCCCATATAAATTTGGCATCCATAGAATAAAGGAGACTTGTAATTTGGAGAGCACAGTGAAAGCCATAAAAATGCAAGTGGAATTTGTTATGAAGAAAACAAGCGGCCACACAGATCTTTACACTGAATAGGTGAAGGTGGGGTAGTGAAAAATGGAAACAAAAAACAAATAAAGGCCAGTCGTTACGGGGTTAATGGATGAATTATATGAACTTTAGGCTACAATCTAGTTACCTACAGTATTTTATGGGGGAGTTGTAGATTTATATGTGAATTGTCCACTAGATGGCGGTAATATCACATGACAAATGTCTGAATCTCCGTTTTCCCAGACTGTAAGTCATGATGATTTTCCAGCCGCCATCAATGGCTGAATATACGCAGTGTATACACCACAATGAGAATAATACTGAGCTGCAATACCAATCACAGACACTATCAAATGTATGGCACTGTATGTTGGTTAACAATTAAGGAGACTTGAGCATTCCAGAGGGCAAAAGCCCATCCATTTATTGGTTCAGGAATTGGCCCATTTTGGGAAAAACATGCATTCAGGATTTTCTTTACTAAAATTTAAGGGGATGTCACTCTTTTAAAAAAAAAAAGTACAGGGAAGGTTCCTGATCTAGAACCTTTATCGGACCGACCTGACTAGGAACCTCAGCTTCAAAGAGCGATAATACATGGGCACGCCATCTGATTGAGCTTTATATCAATGATCTCACTTTACTATATTCCAAGATAAGGTGTGACAACCCTTTACTATAGAGCTCCATTTTTCTCTTTACAGCAGTTGTGACATTTTCAGTTACAAAATGTTCAGATGAATAAAGAAAGGGTTTGCTGTTCCTGAAGCTTCAGAGATTTGGAATAAAATCTGATAATTCTAGGGATTATTCATATCAGCCCTGATCTGCTCCTAGTGTATGGAGATCACCTAATGTCAGGTGGAGGACAAATGTCCATATCTATATATGATCTGACCTATCATGGTTCACTGCTTGATTATCTGTACTCTTCATGGCTTCCAGCACTCCAGTGCATTTCGGGGCGCGAAGGAGGGATGATCATCTGATTTTTTGTATCTTATCCTTCTGAAAATTTTTTCATTAAACTTTTTTGAATATTTCACCTTAAAGGACACCAGGATGAAGGACTGTAACCCCAGCAACACTGACATACTGGTGTGTGCTACCTACGGCAGGTCCTGCAATTGCTTTTATCCTCTTATCCTGGTTTTGTTACAAAAAAAAGGCTTTTAAAATTATTGCAAATAAGCCTGCGGGTCTTCCAAGCTGCTCTTTGTGTTAGTGGATCCTGGCCCCTCCGGTTCCTTTCCTCTTTTTAAAGTCTTTTTTCTTGAAAACGATGGCAGAAGAAGCTTATAGAAAAACAATGACCGGCAAGGGGGCACACACCAGTGGTCAGTGTGCTGGTTTACAGTCCTTTATCCTGGTGGTAGATGTCCCTTTAAACAAACGATATATATGCTCATTCATTTTGGATGTCTACATGGACACACTCTGAATTGCCTCCTGTCTGACGGAGCGTATCATGACTCCAGCTTCTAGTAAGGTGTTTAGTAATGCATGAATTGAGTCCATCCCTCCCTTTAGTCCAGCCAATTAATTAGATTTCTGGAGTGTTTCATTTAAATGTCTTATCACTTGGGGGGCGGTCCCCCTTTGTGACCCCTGATGATTGGCAGAATAGTATTCCTCTACGTGTCGTAGCATCCATTCCTTAATCTAGGGGATCCATTTTCACATATACAGTCTGTCCAGGTTCCTCTAGAGCCTTTAACAAATGACACCCTTCTTTCTAAAAATGGTTTCCCTCACATCCCCATAAATCACCTTATGTTATATTCCCTGCATTGTAGCCCCCCCGCCTCGTTGCCAGCCCCTCACCATGCGCTTAATGTCATGTGACCATAAATTGAATTTAAGTTACATTTGCAACATCTACCCCATATATACTGATCACATGAATCACAGCACCCCGCCTCCATGGACTTCGCGTCCATCACATCCTCCATTGAGGCCTGCTGTGATTTCATGGATCCGATCTACAAGTAGATTTTACATATGTAACTGGGTAAAATGACCTTAGGTGACATCACCCAGGTGGCCCCATTCACAATTTTGTAGGAACTCCGAGAAGAAAATTTGACTATATGTTAGTTATATACAGAAGGCAGATGAAGGATACCTTTGGTCGTGGAGAATGAAAGTTGTGGGCTACCATTAATCCTTCTTCAATGGTTTGACACTTTTTGCATAGGGTACTTTGGGAAAAGAAAGGTATGATGATTCCATTCTGTCTGCTTTTAGTTCTGCAGTTTGGGTACCTTCAAAGGTTTCGGATGGCACCATGTATACTTGTACTCTAGGCCACCAGTTGGCACATAAGTATGAGGATATCAGGGCTGGAGGTCCATCTCTTTATTGTCTCTACAGGACTGAATGGTTTGGGTGGCCATGGATGTCCTCAAAGTCTTGGACCCTGGGCGGCCGCCCGAACCGCCATATTATAATCCATTAATATATGATTAGCCAATATATCTAGCACCCTCTGTTTAGCTATAGGTTCCCTCTTGGCTTGTTCTTCTACAGCAGCGTTGTGAAAGTCTCGACGATTCAGGGCACCATATAGGGCTCATCTGTAACAGACAGTTTTACCGAAATCATGGGCCATTTTAGGACAAGGAAGCCAAACACAGCAATGGGAAGTGGGGGGATGGGGCAGGAGCAGAATGGAGGGTACCAGTATGTTAAGTATAAATGCTCATACATATTATATAACTACAGTATAGTCTCATCTATGGAGGATGTGGTGTCATCATTCACCCACCTCTGCCTGTTATCTCCATGCTGTACTGCCAGAATTCCGGAATGTGGAAATCTTAGTTAAACAAAATTTCCTGATGTAGAAAGGTGGTGGTTTGTGAACCGCCATTATTCCCAGCAATCCTGAGAATAAAGAATCCGACAGGGAAAGTCTTTCTATGTCTCCAGATATATTATAGCACTATAGCCCTATTGTGGACCCATACAAAATGAAGCCACAGCAGAGATGAGTGTGAGCCCCAACACAATTTTTTAAATAGAAAACAATTATACTCAACATCTGAATGTCGAAAAATTTTGAAGCACCTGAAAATAGCCACATGGTGGCGCTACAGCCCTGCACGTTTTACTCTTTGCGTATAAAAGTAGTTGAGTAGGGAACAGGAATTCCCAAAGAAAATCCAAATGTAAAAATGTCTAATTTACTGCAAGGAATTCTTTGAAGTTTATTTGTACGGAAGATTTCATTGCACACGATTATGATTGAAAATTGTTATCTCTGCTTTGACTAGACAACAGACGGTAGGTTTCGGAGGTTTGCACAATATTTATTAAAGATGTTTTGATTAATACTAAATATCTTTTTTTTAAGCAATACACACAAATTAAATGTTAATAAAAGTGAATGTCACAACCGAAAAGTGAATTTTCAACTGAACAGTCAGTGATTTATCTACTCATACTAATGTATGGATGGCTTGGGGGAAGCTGTAGCAATGACTGTCGCTAGGTCTTATTTTCAGGGGAAGTCTTATATTTCTAAGCTTTGTTCCAAATTACATTATAAAAGGGCAACTTATATGATAGAAGATATACAATACCCCTGCCAATACATAGGCAGGCTGGTAGTTGCGAATAGCACCCTCTCCATGTTAGGAGCTGACGGAGGGAGTCATGAAGGTTCCGGAACCTGGTCATTATGTAATAGCAGCTGTAGATGCCGCCTGGAAAGGCAATAGTTAAATGGGTGTAAGATGTTATCCAATTATGTATTGTAAAATTGAGTGTGATTGCAGAGGTGCTACCACCTGACCAGGGGGAGTATAAAACCCCTGTGCAGGGGGAGCACATGGTCTTTCCACACAGCAGAGAGTCAGATCTGCTGTTAGAGTGAAGAGAGAGTCAGTGCACAGCACACCTTCAATGCTGCCACAGATACTGATCCCAGGACCTGAGTCAGGAGACTCTAATCCAGAGCTGCAGCTTCCACAGTTTTTGACACAGCTCCATCTCAATTATCCAAGCCTGCATCTACTACCAGGCTGGACCCCTTTCCATGACCACTCCAGTACCAGCATCCAGATCTGCTGTTTGACCGTTCAGGCCCATTGCCTGCTACCTGTTGTTCAAATAAGAACTGTGAGATAATTTGCACAACATTGCCTCCATCTGATCCCTGGATACGGCTGTTACCACCACAGGCTCCCCATCCATCATCCAGGGATATACCTTGCAGACACTCAGGGGTTGCCCCAGGGAGAACCAGTACATCAGCCTCTCCCTCCATATTTCTTGCACACACCACCTGCTGGAGACCTGCCAGGCCACAACCACCAGCCACTCCTGTATTCTGGGCCCCGGCTGCCTACAGGCCACCAAGAAACGGCTAGGCCCTGTCGGGAATTTGTAGATAGATAAAAGCTGTTTACAGAAAACCCATCATAGCAGCTTTCCCTGATGTTGATGCTGGGCTGAAGAAACAGACTATAAAATGTGTTCATTTAAATCTACATATTTTTCAAAAAGACTTCAAAATGAAACAGAATTGTATCTATGAGCAAAGAGGGGACTTGTATCTGCTGCAGAGCCCTGGCAGAAGTCTAGAATATGCAAAACGAGAATCAAAGAGAATTTTATTATTCTGAACATTGGTCTTCAAACATATAATATTTCGCCACGTTTTTTAAAGCCTAATTGGGGGGAGGAGACATCCACATATAATATTCAGAACTGAGATACTAAAAATTGCAGATCATTCATTAGCCCTTTGTTATTTGGTTAAGTAATTGTATCCTTTGGTTTAACTTGTATTGCAGGTTATTGCTGCTACCACATACAACAAAAATAATATATTGTACAAGTGGTAGTGCCACACAATGCAATATGTCAGAAGGAAATACTCTTTTGCTGCATATGTGCCTCCCCTTGATAGATAGAATCTTGTGAGCTCCTCCTGCTCTATAAGAGGCTGCCTGCAGATAGGAAACTATGGTACAGGCGGTCCCCTACTTAAGAACACTCGACTTACATACGACCCCTAGTTACAAACGGACCTCTGGATATTGGTAATTTATTGTACATTAGTCCTAGGCTACAATAATCAGCTGTAACAGTTATCACAGGTGTCTGTAATGAAGATTTTTTGTTAATCCTGGTCTTATGACAACCCAACATTTTTAAAATCCAATTGTCACAGAGACCAAAAAAGTTCTGGCTGGGATTACAATGATAAAATATACAGTTCCGACTTACATACAAATTCAACTTAAGAACAAACCTACAGACCCTATCTTGTATGTAACCCGGGGACTGTCTGCATAATCTGCTCTGCTCCTCCTGCTCTATAACATACTACCTGCATATAGGACACTGGGGCACATTTACTTACCCGGTCCTGTCGCGATCCAGCGGTGCGTTCTCCGACGAGGATTCGGGTCTTCCGGCGATTCACTAAGGTCGTGCGCCCGATGTCCGGCAGGTGTCGCTACTGCTCCGAGGTCCGCCAGAGTTCACCTGGTTCTTCTCAGTGCATGTGAGTGCTTGATTTTGCGACACACTTGTTTTTTTAAATTCCAAGTTTTTTCCGAATTCATCGACCATGCCCCCATTTCCGTCGCGTGAAAGCCTGCGCGATTGCGCCGAAATCCAATCATGTGCGCCAAAATCCCGGCAAAATGGAAAAAGTCGGGAAAGCCGACGAAAGTGCAGCCGCGGAGCCCTTAGTAAATGAGCCCCACTATATACAATCTGTCCAGCTCCTTCTGCTCTATAACATGCTGCCAGAAGTTAGGAAACTATGTACAATTTTTTCAGCACCTCCTACTCTATAACATGCTGCCTGCAGTTTGGATATTATATACAATCTGCTAAGCTCATTTTGTTCTATAACATCCTTCCTGCAGTTAAGGCATACACTCACCGGCCACTTTATTAGGTACACCTGTCCAACTGCTCGTTAACACTTAATTTCTAATCAGCCAATCACATGGCGGCAACTCAGTGCATTTAGGCATGTAGACATGGTCAAGACAATCTCCTGCAGTTCAAACCGAGCATCAGTATGGGTTTGTACTGGGAAGTGGAAATACAATTCAAAATGCAGTAAAATTGACAAGAAATCGCATTCGCACTTTCGCTGTACATTCCAAATGTTTCATTAGGTGTTACCATATATACTCGTGTATAAGCCGAGTTTTTCAGCACAAAAAATGTGCTAAAAAACTTCACCTCGGCTTATACATGAGTCAATAAAAAAATAAACTTACATACTCACCTTCCAGCATCCCCAATGCGTAGCGCGGTTCCTGATGCTCAGCGCAGTTTCTTCTCCTCGCTGTATTAGCCGGCAGAGACGCGTCTGCATAGATCGAGTGTATATGCCAGCTAATAGAGCCTGGAGAAGAAAGAAGATGAGCCGCAGGGACCGGGACATCAGGGAGTTGTGCCGGGCATTGGGACTGTCTGAAGGTGTGTATGGAAGTTTTTATGTGCTTGCTTTATGTGTGGGCTGACTGTACACTACATGGGGGCTGTATGTCTGTATACTACTTGGGGGCTGTGTGTCTGTACACTACTGGGGGCTGGCTGTATACTACATGGGAATGGCTTGCTGCATACTACTGGGGGCTGGCTGTATACTACTGGGGCTCGCTGGCTGTATACTACTGGGGGTGGCTATATACTACTGGGGGCTGGCTGGCTATATACTGTGAGGCTGTGACCAATGCATTTCTCACCCTCGGCTTATACTCAAGTCAATAGATTATCCCAGTTTTTTGTGGTAAAATTAGGGGTCTCGGCTTATACTCAGGTTGGCTTATACTCGAGAATATACGGTAATAGATTTTTACCAAAAATTAAAGACTTATGTACCAAAAAATATTATTATCTTTACCATATTCTGACTCCAATAACTTTTTCATACTTAGGAGTACGGAATTGGCTAAGGTGTAATTTTTTTCCGAGACAAGCTGATTTATTGCTACCATTTTCAGGACTGTGCGACCTTGAGATAACTTTTTATTAAATTTTTTATGTTTATGTGTTGCGAAAGGGCAAAAAAGTGGCGATTCAGACTTTTGAGTTCATTTTTCCGTTGTATAGATTGGACATTTTGGGACGCGGTGATACCTAATATGTTGTGCTTTTTTCCACTGTTTTATTATTTATTTTTTTATGGGCTAGGGGCTTTTGAAACATTTTTATGAATTTTATTTTTCATTTTATAAATTTTTTATTTTTGTGGGCTTTTTAAAACTATTTTTATTTGCACATTACTTTCATATGAACTAGTAATCATGTGATCACTAGTTCATACTAATGCACTGCAATAACCATGTTTTGCAGTGTATTAGAACTGTCAGCCTATGCAGAAGCATAGGCGGACCGGCAGCTACTCTGTCCAGCCAGGGGCTGGGCTGGACTGAGCAGACATGTGCTGAAGGCAGACTCGGGGACCTTCAATATGTCCCCGGCTGCTCGGCACTGAAGATAGCACCCCGCGATCACATGGCGGGGTGTCGGGAGGAGAGGGAGCCCCGTCACCTAGCCTAAGGCCCCTTAGTGACCAAAAGAGAAATCCGTATAGGCAGCACACTGTATACAAGCAGACACACTTATACCTTTAGATGCATGAATGTGTGTATATATTTATATATACACTCACCGGCCACTTTATTAGGTACACCTGTCCAACTGGTCATTAACACTTAATTTCTAATCAGCCAATCACATGGTGGCAACTCAGTGCATTTAGGCATGTAGACATGGTCAAGACAATCTCCTGCAGTTCAAACCGAGCATCAGTATGGGGAAGAAAGGTGATTTGAGTGCCTTTGAACGTGGCATGGTTGTTGGTGTCAGAAGGGCTAGTCTGAGTATTTCAGAAACTGCTGATCTACTGGGATTTTCACGTACAACCATCTCTTGGGTTTACAGAGAATGGTCCGAAAAAGAAAAAGCATCCAGTGAGCGGCAGTTCTGTGTGCGGAAATGCCTTGTTGATGCAAGAGGTCAGAGGAGAATGGGCATACTGGTTCGAGCTGATAGAAAGGCAACAGTGACTCAAATCGCCACCCGTTACAACCAAGCCTGGCAGAAGAGCATCTCTGAACGCACAGTATGTCGAACTTTGAGGCAGATGGGCTACAGCAGCAGAAGACCACACCGGGTGCCACTCCTTTCAGTTAAGAACAGGAAACTGAGGCTACAATTTGCACAAGCTCATCGAAATTGGACAGTAGAAGATTGGAAAAATGTTGCCTGGTCTGATGAGTCTTGAGTTCTGCTGCGACTTTCGGATGGTAGGGTCAGAATTTGGCATCAACAACATGAAAGCATGGATCCATCCTGCCTTGTATCAACGGTTCAGGCTGGTGGTGGTGGTGTCATGGTGTGGGGAATATTTTCTTGGCACTCTTTGGGCCCCTTGGTACCAATTGAGCATCGTTGCAAC